>CM047809.1:19826977-20087298 GCA_026214975.1 Gentiana macrophylla | reverse complement strand
GTCATTCATTCTCAAAACCCTTCTGCGTCGTCACGACTGAGGAGGTAGCGGGAATTCTAACGAGAACTACGAGGAATGTCGCGGCCATCCCTCCAATCGAACACTAGCATGAAGGTACTTTAGCCGGATATTATTGGCGAAATTAGCGAAGACACCAAATCTCATACCCAAGCATGTGATACTTGCCGAGGTTATAAATATCCCCAGGCTACCTCGGTCGAACAAAGCATAGTGGTAGTGCACTGGCCTTCGACATGTGGGCGTCGACCTCATCGGACCTTTGAAGAAGGGTCGCTCAGTTGCGAATACGTGGTCGTCGCGGTGGATTATTTTACTAAGTGGGTCGAGGCTAAGGCCTTGGTAAAAACCAATACCCGGGACATAACATACTTTTTGCTCGATCAAATATGGACAAGATTTGGTGTTCCGAGAGTGATGGTTTCCGATCACGGACCTCAATTCAGAGACGCAATTCGGCGTGATTTTGTGAAGAGAACAATGTTAAACATTGGCAATCATCTGTGTGCTACCCGCAAGAAGCGGGCAAGCCGAAAATGCCAACAAGCAGTCCACGAGTGTGTTAAAAAGAGCACTGGTGAGAAAGCGAGGCCATTTGGCGGATCACCTTCGGCGCTCTATGGGCACTCGGGGCGTCGCGAAAAATCACAATGAGGAAACTCCTTTTGCTTTAACATATGGATCGAGGCTATGGCGCTGTGGAAATGGCCTTACCAAGCCCTAGGTCGTTTTACAAATGAGGTCAATAATACGGCGGCACGTAAACTCGAGCTTGATCTAGTAGAGGAGCGGCGCATCCAGGCATACAGTCGTCTAGTCAATTATAAACAGGCGGCAAAGCGTCATCACGACAAGCGTATTCGCAATCATCACTTCGCCGTCGGGGATTACGTTCTACAAAAAAGACAAGCCACGGGCCACGAAGCGAAAAAAGGAAAGCTATCGGAAAACTGGGAGGGCCCTACGGATTTATGAGTTATCAAAAAGGGGACGTACATGCTAAGTGACAAGGAGGGCCATGAGTATAATAGGCCATGGCATGCAGACAATCTGAAAAAATACTATATGTAACAAGCCAATTCAAATAAAGCTGTTCTTCCAAATTGTATTTACATTCTTGTCTTTCGCATCATCAAAAAAAAAAAAAAAAAAAAAAAAAAATGATAGCGATGAGAAGTTTTTTCAAACATATCGATCAAGCCTGGACAAACTTCCATCAACTGCAGGATGGTTATCTTCCTCCGATCACATGTGTGGAGGTCCAAAAACGACACCACGCTTGCAAGGGGCTCCACCGGATAAGTTTTTTTCAAACATATCGGTCGAGAGTATGGAAGGGAACCCTGGCGCCACTGCATAATTTGGTTATCAGCGACGCGAAAGGCATGCGGCGACCAGTACCTCGGCGATCTTGACCCACCAAGCACGCATATCTTAGTGCCTCGCGATGGAACACACTCCCCAGTCTATATCCACTCGATGGTCGCGAATGGCGTGCAGAAGGAGCGCTTCGCTCTCACTAACAACATCGTCGGCAAAGATAAGAGCGGGAATTTATAAACTTCTTCCACTCACGGTCGCCGCGAGAGAGGTCGGACTTGATCCTCCCAAAGACCAAACTGCGGATGCTCGGGAACAGCTTCGCACATTGCAATACTGAGACGAATCTGCCTATTTTCCTCATCTGCGAGGTCCCCAGCGATCTCATAATGGGAGGAGGGATTTATAGCGGGTATGTTAAAAACTTGATTAATTCTCTCCGGAGTAAAGATAACGGGGACACCCGGAGAGAAATGCTACTCACCGTCCGCCAGAGGCTACCTCGAGACAAAGACGGAATAAAATTCCCGTATCATGGTAACATTATCCGGCGCCCGAGGCTTAGCAATAAATTCCCACCACCGTAAAGCCGAGCAGCAAACATGGAGCCATCTTCTATTCGTTGTTCATTTAAGCCCTCTCCTCATAGTATCACGCCACTTGAAATAATCCCAGAAATAATCCTTGGCTATGGGGGAGGCAGTGGTGAAAAAGGGGGAAACATCCCGGATAGGACGAGCTTTCCATATCCGAACCTGGCTGCTTTCCCCTGGATGAGACATAGAGTCAGGGGATAAACGATAAAGAGGATAATGAACGATTAAGGAAGAAAGAAGGCAAGTTCAGTATGAGGCAAGAGATAGAGTGAGTCCCAAAGTAACCCCCTTTTATACCAGAAAAGGGACATAATCAACGGTTGGGATTAATTGGATCCTAGGGCCAGATATGCAAGCGCCCAAAAAAGCAAGGCGGCGAGGCGCGCGGACCATGAAGAGACCGAAATTTATGGCTCTGATTACAAGCGACGCCTAGTCATTAGGGGTCATAACTCGCTTTAATAGCGATCAAAAGGCTGCTCTGAGGAGGCTCTGTTTCGGCGCAGAGCCGCTTTGCTCTCAATAGGGCTGAAACTTTGAAAAATTAGCGAGCATAGCGACTATGGTTAGAATGAGGCGACGACGTTTCATGGTATTTGACGTCGCCGAATTATCGAACAACCTCGCACGAATCAAGATGGCCAGTAGACGAGAAAATAAGATAACTGTCATGACCTCGCGAAGGCCGCGGATCGAATCGAGAGGCAGGAAAAACCAAGTTTTATAAATTAAAAATGCGAGAAAGTAAATTGTCAAGATATTACAACTCAAGATTGACCAAATCGCAAAAATAAATAGTCAAAGTTACAAATCAAATTTTCAAGGGGCTCGAGAAAAATCCAAGAAATCTAGAGAGCATGAGGGTAAGCGGGTGTCTTGATAAACTCGTCGCCTTGCTCGAGAGGCGGCGGCTTCTTCAACGTCTCAAAGTTTACAGGATTAACAGGAGCGGGATCCCAAGCAGGCTCGCCCACGACCAAGCCATTTGTTGCAATGCGAATCGAGGTAATAAGCTCACCGGCATAAGGGATTTCCGGGTGAAAGACCACTAGATCGGGATGACCTTGGTGCGTGTTCACCCACCGTAGCATATCTTCCGAGTAATGTGCTCCCCGCCTCGATCGGCCCGAGATCTATGAGCTAAGTGACTAAAGCCCTGGTCAAAACTATGCTCCATAAGGTCGAAGAAGTCATCCGAATTCTTGTAGGCGGCGACGGCTCCAGACTTGGCCTCTCTCGGCGACCTCGGCCGTTTTCTTCGCAGCTTCCTCAATAGCTTTCTCAGCGACCTCTTTGGCGGCCGTCTCGCCAAAGCAAGCTTAACCTCAGCGTGGCGATCTCCTCATGCGCCCCGATAATCCTTCGTCAAAGATGCAACTTTCTCATTGATCTCGGACATCCAATTTAGCGTGCTCCTCCATGATTGATTTCATCTTTTCCACCTCGCTTGACCAGCGTGCCTAGCTTTCTTTCGGCGGTAACCCTCGCCTTATCGGTCGCTCCCCGGTGCGCCGTCACTTTTCTCACCTCGCCTCGCGCCTCTCGCGGCCTCAAGTACCTATTTAAGCGAGCACCGGTGTGGAAAGCAGAGAAGGGCGATTAAAAAAAAAAAAAAAAAAAAAAAAAAAAAAAAAAAAAAAAAAAACTGGTCTTACTGAGAGAGGCGCAATCCCAAGCGGCGCTCAAATCTACGATTTGGCAATCTCATCTTGAGGCGGAGAGTTGTCTTGAGCCGCAAAGCGGGCTAATATGCCCGGCCAATCTCCACTTGAACATGATCGGGATAGCCGAAAGGATCGGCCCCAGAGAATCACATCGACAATTGCTTCACCAACCCGGCGAGCTTTGGATAGGTCAAGATCCTGGGTAAAGCTCGGATCCAACCATAGAGCCTCTTTCCCAGAATAACCTCGAGGCAAAGTCTTTTGTGGCAGCGTCTCAGCAGGCGCGCTCTTCTCCACCGGAGTTTCAACCTCTTCAAGATGCGCCGGACTGGGAGCGGACCGTTTGGGTGGGCGATCATCCCTCGCCTTCTCTGATTGAGGTCGCTTCATTCCGTGCGACTCTTTAGTAGGGGGATGAGTCTTTGTTGAGGCACCAGCCTGACCTGGGCTCGCAACAAGGGCAGGGGAAGTCGCGACAAGGGCAGAAGAGGTCACAGCTTCCGGGCTAAGTGTCTCTTCGACAATCGAGGCGTCCACAGATCGGGGCACTTTCCCTAGAGCTTTCTTCAGAGCCTCCTGTCGAGCATTGGCTGCCTTGTCTGCCTCCGCATTAAGCTTGTTTCGGAGAGCCCTGCGAGCATTTGGATCCATATCTACAAAAGAAAACGGTTTAGAGCCCAGCAAAACAAAATGAGCATTTACAAATAAATACAAGTGGACAAAGAAAGTTACAAAGCGGCCTAAGTATAGGATCGCCCCCACATTCCGGACACTCAGAGGGGAAACATTTATTGATATGACAACCCCAATCCAGTCCGGATCGCGGCTCTCGAGATCCATTCGTACCAAGAGCGCGGCATTCCCCCGCCCACTAGGCCCGCCATACATACAAAAGGCTCGGCCAGATCAAAGTTCAACCAGGAAACATTTCTCGAGATGGCGCCGCCCGTCCGGATCGAATTGCGTCATCAGCCCCTTTACATAGCGCCGCTCACTCACAGGGGGGTCAAGGATTAAAAGCGTGGATTTGCCTCCGCGGACTGCCGCCCTAGGAAAAGGCCAACCTACCTTCGACTCGACTTTCAATACCCGTTGCCCCCACTTGTGAAACTTATTGAGAAGCGGGAATAGTAGGCGGGGAGTCTTCGCCCTCAGGGAGACTTGTCCAGGAATAGACGTCCCACAGAAAGAATAAAATTGCCCCAGTAAAGTTAACGTCGGCTCGATCTTCAGAATCCGGCACATAACGGTGAAGGCCATCAACTGGATAATAGCCCCGACGGCAAAATCAGAGGGAAGCGCCTCCAACTCCTTGCAGATCTTCACGAAGAAAGGATCGAAAGGCGGTCTCAGACCCGCACACAAATGATGAAAGTGGAGGATAAGGGTGTCCTCGGAGCGACGCGCACTTACGTAATCCTTATGGTCCCCGGGTTTAAATTTATCGGACTCCTTCTTATAATCGAAAAAAGAAAACCGATACACACTGGTGTCGATTCCGAATATGCTATTAATGGTCTTGTTGAGATCGTTGCTCTTGCACAGTCGGGACCATTTCTTATCAACATCCTTCTCATACGCCGCCATGATCGCAAACTCTCGCATAGCCCAGGATTGTTAGGGCGAGAGCTCTTGGTGAGTATCGGCGCTGGCGGCCTCACCAAGCTGTCATGGTTTGGCTCGCAATTTTCCTCTTCTTCGCTTTGCTGCAGGCCTCGAGATATCCTTCCGAGGCGATTCAGCATTTTCATCCTCACCTGGACCCCATTAACTCATGAAGCTGCGGCGTCACGAACATAAGCTTCGTCGTGGTCGGGAGCGCCGCTAGTACTCGGGACCGCAGTTTGTCCTTCGGCCGGGGACGCGATCTTTCCAGCCCCGTGAACAGTTGGAGACTTTTGAGCCCGCGCCTTCTCCTTGAGGCTCACTCTATGCGGCGGATTTCTAGCAACGACAAAGGCCTCCAACTCAAAAGGGTCGGCATCCATAGTAGCGACCTCATCCGCGGTAATCTCGCCAATATCTACGCGAGCACTTTCCACTTCAACCTCGTCGTAGATAGATCGCCAAGCGAGGCGCGAGATAATATGGGGTCATCCTCGGCGATAATCGTAAATCTCCTTCTCCTCGAATCATCGCCGAATGATCATTCCCGACATCCTGCGCAAAAACAAGGGAGGAAAAAGGTGGAGCTTTGGACTGGTATAATAATGAATTAGCCAGGAAGGTGATCGCACCCACTTCAATACCGCCTCCTCCGCTTTTGCAAGAGATCGCAAAGAAAATTACAGAGGATAGCGAGGGGCGGGTGAAACCCCAATTTTCCCAGAAAGCTATAATCTCTCCCGGGAAAAACCCCGTTATTAATCGGAAACAAGGCAATGTTGCATCTCCGTAGCAAAAAGAATGATGAATTGATATGTATGAAAAACAAGGCGGGGATGGATGAATAAGCGAGTTAACGAAAGGATTTCTAACCTGATTCTTGAAAGATGGGAAAACCACGTAAAAGCGGGAAATACTCAAGGAGGTGGCGGAATCTTCAAAAGAACCGCCGTGAAATCCTAGAACCACCGCGAGAACGCCGTTGAACCTTCAAAGCTCGCCAAAAACTTGAGAATTCTAAATCAACAAACAACGGAGAAAATAAGGAACGCTAAAAGTGTGAGGAGGTTGAGGGGTGAAAACCTTATATAGGCAAGGGGGCCACGATCCAACGGTTGGGAACCCTTCATCCGACGGTTCAGATTGGGGCGGCAGTTATCAATTTCGAAATTCGAAAAGGCGTCCCATCAATGCTCACGTGCAACTGCCTAGGCAGTTGCGAAGGCGGCCGCATCACTCGGTGAGAATGATACTGTAGGATCGGCGTCGACCACGATTGGCGATCTCGCCGCAAAAGCAGCCCAGAGTTACTTGAAGTCGTCGACGCTTTGAAAGCCCGGCCGCCAGAGAACAAGTCGCATCAGGCGACAAGGTCGCAAAAGCAGCCCAGAGTTACTTCGAAGGTCGCACGCTTTGAAAGCCCGGCCCTTAGAGAACAAGTCGCATCAGACGACAAGGTCGCAAAACAGGCCCAGAGTTACTTCGAAGGTCGCACGCTTTGAAAGCCCGGCCCTTAGAGAACAAGTCGCATCAGACGACAAGGTCGCAAAACAGGCCCAGAGTTACTTCGAAGGTCGCACGCTTTGAAAGCCCGCCCTTATAGAACAAGTCGCATCAGGCGACAAGGTATAAAAACAGCCCCGAGTTACTTGAAGGTCGCGACGCTTTGAAAGCCCGGCCCTTAGAGAACAAGTCGCATCAGACGACAAGGTCGCAAAACAGGCCCAGAGTTACTTCGAAGGTCGCACGCTTTGAAAGCCCGGCCCTTAGAGAACAAGTCGCATCAGACGACAAGGTCGCAAAACAGGCCCAGAGTTACTTCGAAGGTCGCATACTTTGAAAGCCCGGCCCTTAGAGAACAAGTCGCATCAGACGACAAGGTCGCAAAACAGGCCCAGAGTTACTTCGAAGGTCGCATACTTTGAAAGCCCGGCCCTTAGAGAGCAAGTCGCATCAGACGACCAGGTCATAAAAAGTGTTGATAACTACTCCATCCTTTAAATCCTCAGGGAATATCATTAAAGCACGGAGTAGGGGGCCATTGATGGGTATAAATGATTCCACCACCTCAACAGTATGAGACAACCCACTGCGGCCACCCTCCGGCATGACAAGAGAGATCGCAAAAGGGGCGGCCACTGTCTCACCTCGCCGCGACCAAAGCATTTGCGGTCCCAGGCAAGTGCAATAGATCCTGTGAAACTCATCCAGGCAAGTCAAGAAGGGTCGCCAAGGGGGCGAGGCCGGAAAAGGCTTGCTCCTTGCGACCTCAGAGAGATGGCCGCCGCCTGATCCAGATCTTTTCCCCACTTGTATCTTAGATATTTCGTCTTGCTTAGTATCTAAGTTAAACCTAGCTATTAGTAAAATATCTAATAAGATTACTTATTCCCTAAGTTACCCACCTCTATAAAAAGGGGGGGGGTCATTGTAAACTAGAGGGAGAGGAAAAAATATATGAAATACACACTATGCTTGCAAGCCAAAGCTCTGTCCACTCTCATTCCTCCATGACACCACCCGCCGGAATAACTCCACACCTATAATACAGCCAGATATCCACCGTCTATACACCGCAAGGACACCCGTGACGATTTAAACATCTTTGAACTCAAAACTTCTTTAATCAACTTGGTGAGAGGTTCCACATTCCATGGCTTCTCCACCGAGGACCCACACGATCACATTCACTCATTTCTAGAATCGTGCGGGACTACTTTAATCAAAGGGTCACCGAGGGCGCCCGAGGATGAAACTTTTTCCCTTCTCACTTTGAAGGAGAAGCGAAAGAATGGTATAAATCTTTACCATCGACTCCATTACTTCGTGGGAGGAGTTGGAGAAAGAATTTACGAGCCGATACTTTCCACTGCAAAGGCGGCTCATCTTACGAATCGAGATATTCACTTTTGTGCAAACCGAGAGGGAATCATTTTGCGATGCATGGAAACGATTTAAGTCTCTCTTGAGAAAGTGCCCCCCACCATGGGTTGGATAAACAAAGGTTGGTCAACACTTTCTATAGTGGTTTATTTGAATTGACCAAGGAATGGTGAATAGTTCTGCTGGAGGTGCATTTAGAAAGACACCGAAGAGGGATGGACGTTGTTTGAAGATATTATGAAGTATAATTATGCCCCTACCTATAAAGGTGCATCCAGTGGAAGAGCTCGACTCAGGGAAGTATGAGGTAGATGAGACCACACTTAAAGGCTCGATTAGCGCACTACGAAGCAAGTGGCGGCAATGAATGTTCAAAGTCTTGTATGTGACATTGCCATGGCCAAGGCCATCGCGATGTCGATGCCAGCTTGACCCGATCCTCAGTCAAAAGCTGTGCAAAACAACGTTGTCTGCCAAAATTGCGATACTATTGGGCACACATTCCATCAATGTCTCTATTGCTTTGCATTCGGAGGAGGTGAATGCATTCGGTTCTCAAAATTATCGACCTTTGGGTCGAATCGAACACTCAAGGGTTTAATTATCGGAGTGACCCTTCAGGGTAGCAAATCCCCATCGTTTCAGGCCCCTAGGCCTAATCGAGCAATTTTCAATCAACTCTCGACCGGCATGGAACAATAATCCACCGGTCAATCAAAATCAAAATCGTAATCAATCATTTGAGATCTTAGAACAAAAGTTGAGTGAGCAAGTCACGGCCAACTTTCGATTGGCAAATGCATTGAGTACTTTGACCCGATCTGATGAGGAATTTAGAGGTGCAAATGGGGATGATTTGGGGCAAGCAAGCAAGTCGACCTCAAGGTCGTTGCCGAGTTTTCTTCGAGAAGAACCCTCGAGGGGTTAACGTGGTCGAGAATGACCAGAATACTTGCACCGATCTGGCTGCACCATGGAACTATGGTCAAGATGAGTTGAATGTCGTAAATCTGAGGAGTGGGAAAGTGGTTGGCGGTCAGGCCAACCAGGGAAACGAATAGCCCCTCCTGCGAGCGGAGAGAGGCGAGAGGGAAGATCTTTTTCTCCTCGGAAGGATGCTAGGACGTCTGTTGAGCCAAGTGAAAAGGAAATTGCGAAAGAAATGTGAGAGTTGAGAATCTGATGATAAAGAGAATACTCTTTGAAAAGAAGTCGGATTCTAAGTTGAGTTACGGAAAGCATGTGAGGTGGAAAGATAGGGAAGACAAAGCAATCAATCATAAGGCGGCAAAGAAGAACTTCATCGAGGAGGACTTTCTTTGATCTCCTTACCCACCTAGCAAGAACAAGTTTGTCATTAACGATCGATAAGGAGTATAAGAAGGTTATCGATTTGCTCAAGAATCTGAGGCCAACATTCCATTAGTTGATCTTTTGGTAGGGATGCCAAAGTATACAAAGTTTATAAAGGGCTTGAGTGAGTTGAAGAAGAAGCTTCAAGAGCTCGAGCACATAGTGTTGAATGAAGAATGCTCCGCAATCGGTCAGACTAAACTTCCTGTGAAGTGTCCTGACCCTGGTAAATTCACGATTTCGTGTACTATCGGGAATAGGGACTTCCATAATGTTTTATGCGATTCGGGGGCATCAGTCAATCTGATGTCTACTTCAATCTTCCAATCTCTTGGATTGGATCAATCTATTACTCTTAGACCCATTTCTCTTCAACTTGCAGATAGAAGTGTGAAGTATGCAAGGGGAACTGTAGAAGATGTGTTGGTCAAGGTTGAGAACTTCATATACCCGGTGATTGGGTAATCATGGACATGACCAATGATGAGAAAACCCCCTTGATCCTTGGAAGACCTTTTCTTGCAACCGCCCGTGCCTTACTAGATTCCTACAGTGGTGAGATAACCCTACATTTGGAGGATGAGAGTGTAAAGTTCAATGTGGGCAATGCGGTGAAGCACGATCCAAGTGACACTTGTTTAGCTATTGAGGACGATTTCAGCGATGAGTATGATGAACAAGTGTTCATGGGCGGGTTGGGATGAGGAAGAATTCAATAAACAATCTGCAACTTGGGTGATGAGGAGTGGAAGAATTTTTAGAAGAAATTGAGAAGGAGGAAAAGGAAAGTTCGATTACCAGGAGATGGTAAGAAAGAAAATAAGGAAGAGGCATGGTGACATGGCCGATTTGAAAAAGGGGATGAAACCCCTGTCTGGCTGGGAGGCCATGATGCTTGAGCCCTTATGATAAGCTTGGAGATCTGGAGCTTAAGGGCGATAAATTAAGACCAAGTGTGGAGGAGCCACCGTCGATTTAGTGTTGAAACCCTTGCCTCAACACTTGAAATACATTTTTACGAGGGACGGTGATAAGCTCCCTTTGATTATTTCATCTAAGTTAGAACCAAAGGAGGAAGAAAAGCTTATCAAAGTCTTTGCAAGATAATATCCTCGCTTTGGTTGGCAAGTGGGAGATATCAGGGGATAAGCCCGATATCTGTATGCACAAGATCGGGATCTGTTGAGGATCAAAGAAAGTGCGACTGACCTCGAGAGAAGGCTAAACCTCACATGGGAGGAGGTCGTTAAGAAGGAAATCATCAAATTGCTTGACATGGGTATCATCTACCCAATAGCCGATAGTGAATGGGTGAGCCCCACTCAGGTGGTGCCAAAGAAAGGAGGATCACCATCGAGAAGAATGAAAAGGGGAAGAGATTGCCTACGGCAAGTCACTGGGTACTGAGTTTGCATTGATTACGTAAGACTAAATGAGGTAACTCTAAAAGACCACTTCCCTTGCCATTCATTGACCGACTCCTTGAGAGGCTTAGTGGCAAGCAATATTATTGTTTTTGGATGGCTATTCGAGGATACTTTGGATAGCTATCGACCCCTAATCGATCAAGAAAAGACTACCTTCACTGTCCTCGAGGCACCTTCGCCACCGAAGAATGCCATTTGGTCTTTGCAACGCACCGGCTACATTTCAAAGATGTATCTTTGGCTATCTTTGATGGTTTAGTGGAGAAGGTGATGGAGATTTTTATGGATGACTTCTCGTGTTCGGGACAGTTTAGACCACATTGTTTACACAATCTTGATAAAGTTTTGTCCCGGTGCATAGAGAGAGACTTAGTCTTAAATTGGGAGAAGTGCCACTGATGGTGGAAGAGGGATTGTGTTGCGGGACACAAGGTGTCCAAAGAAGGTATTGAGGTCGACAAAGCGAAGGTAGAAGCTATTGAAAAAATGACATACCCCAAAAATGCAAGAGAAGTAAGAGGATTCTTGGGTCATGTCGGCTTCTATAGGCGGTTCATCAAAGACTTTTCTAAAATAGCCAACTCTTTGTCATCTCTCTTAAGAGAAGATGTGAAGTTTATTTTCACCCCTGAGTGTGAAAGAGCGTTCTGAGAACTAAAAGACAAGTTGGTTACCTCGCCAATTCTTATAGCACCCGACCGAAAGCTCCTTCAAGCTTATGTGTGATGCTTCTAATTATGCGATCGGCGCGGTGCTAGAGTCGAGAGTGGACGGAAGGTTCGACCCATCTACTACGCTAGTCACACTTTAAACCCAACACAAGTAAATTATGCAACAACCGAGAAGGAGTTGTTGGCGATGAGTTTTTGCCATGGATAAATTTAGAAGCTACTTGCTTGGGTCGAAGGTCACGGTGCGGGCAGACCATTACGCGATCGAAATATCTGTTGAACAAGGCCGATGCCAAGCCTCGTTTGTTGAGATGGATCTTGATTTTACAAGAGTTTGATGTTCATATCCGGGACAAGAAGGGTAGCGAGAATGTGGTAGCCGACCACATGTCTCGGTGACCGACGATCCTCGTGTAGTAAGTCGGATGAGATTGGAATCGATTTTCCAACCGAGCAACTCATGACCATTGATGTGTGCGAGGTTGCTCCTCGCCCGTCTTTGGAAAAGGTTCTCCTTGGTTTGCACCTTTTGCAAACTTCTTGAGCGCGATATCCGACCCCGACCGACATATCGCCAAAATAAGAAATTCTTTTCGGATTTGAACTATTATGTGTGGGACGATCCCATTCTCTTCAAGCGTTGCAAGGATGGATTGCTCTGTAGGTGTGTCCCACGAGTTCGAGCGGAGAGGGACATTATGGAGCAATGCCATGGTGGACTGTGGGAGGTCATTATGGAGCCGGGAAGGCTGCTGCGAAGATTTTTGATCCGGTTTCTCTTGGCCAACAATTTTAAGGATACAGAGAACTTTGTAAAAGGTGTGACCGGTGCCAACGCACCGTAAACTTTCTCGGCGAATGGACATGCCCTCCACCCCATCCAAGAATGCGAGGTTTTCGACGTATGGGGTATTGATTTCATGGGACCGTTTCCATCCTCGTATGGGAACAAGTACATTCTGTCTCTGCGTCGACTACGTGTCAAAGTGGGTAGAAGGCGATAGCAACACATGAACGACCACAAGGTGGTCAAGAACTTCTGAAGAAAAATATTTTCACGCGGTTTGGTGTCCACGAGCCCTCATCAGTGACGAGGGAACTCACTTTTGCAATACTCCACTAGACAAGATTTTAGAATGATATGGGGTGAAACACAAAACAGCTACCCCCTATCACCCTCAGATGAGTGGACAAGTTGAAGTGAGTAACCGAAGCCTGAAGAGCATTCTTGAGAAGACGGTGAATTCTAATAGGACGGACTGGAGTCAGAAACTGGATGATGTGCTCTGGGCCTACAGGACAGCTTTCAAGACTCCTATTGGCACGTCTCCGTTTCAGATGGTTTATGGCAAGGCCCGCCACCGCCAATCGAGCCAGAGCACTGAGAGCGTTACGGGCTATTAAATTCTTGAATTTCGATAGCGATTATGCAGAGAAAAGCGATTATTGCGCAGCTGCAGGAGCTTGATGAGTTCAGACTCCAGGCCTCACGAGCTCGAGAATCGCAGAAGAAAGGACTAAAGCGCTTCACGACAAGAAAATCAAGATTAGGGAATTCAAAGCGGGTGAGTGGGTTTATTGTATAATACCAGGTTACATCTGTTTCTGGTAAGCTACGCACCGTTGGTCCGCCCCTTTGAAATCTTTCGGTATTCCCTAGTGGAGCAAATCGATTTGAAAGATAAGCGAGGCGGGTTGTTGAGTAAATGGTCATCGGTTAAAACACTATATTGGTCAACAAAAGGAACGACCGGTGGTTTTCTATCTCGAGCGACGTCCCTAGTCAAACCAGCTCCGATCCTTCGCACCGATGATTTACATCTCTGTGAGTTCTTTGATGATGTTGTGCTCCCACGATGTTGCACCTCGGCTTGTGAAACGAAACCTAAAAGAAGAAGAGGCGAATCATAGAGTGCGAAGTGGATACGAAGTTTGATGATATGGCCAAGACGCGTTGGCGAGACTTTGTTCTGTGGTTTCTCGCCTATTGACCCGAGAAGGTCGAGAATAATTCCGGGATGAGGCTTCACCGCCTCGACCGGTTGAGTTTTTATTGGTTAGTCGAGCTCCCGACTATAATTAAGCCCTACTAGGACGGTAACCTAGATATCTTTTTCTTTTTGTTTGTAGTTTATTTTTACTTTGTTTCTCTTGTTGGTTGCTAATGTTTTCCACCTAGCGATTTCGACTATGGATCTGACTTGGACGATTGCCCACATCATGACCCTGTTTGTTTCTTTTATTTCCTCATGTACCCCAAGATCTCTCGATATTACATTTGTGCACTACATTTCACATAGATTCGGTTATTATCAATTTTTGCATTGCTTCGCTTTGTTCCATGATATTGCCTTGTCTATCATCTTTTGTGCCCCCTAGCCCGAGGTACGTCTTGTTTCCCATTGTGTGTGCAGGATATTTGCGATAGCGATTGTGAGCTTTCAGATGATATCAGTTTACCGGTGGATGGTCCACAGTCTACTGATTTCTTCAAGCATTTATGGATCTGACTCGCGACCACTTCCAGAATTGCCTCCTTCGAATTACAACCAGCTAAGTTTTTCTTATTTTGCACATGCTGAGGACATCATGTAACTTAAGTGTGGGGGGAGGGTTTATTGGTTTGTTTTACTAGTTTGTTTTACATGTTATCTAGTTTTGCTCCTTTGAAAAATTTGATAAAATTTTTGAAAATTTGTGAGTCCCGAGTAAATTCAATGACATGCTAGTTTTGTAATTTGGCACCTTTAATTGTTGTCAGTAGTCATAGCATGTTCTAAGAATAGGTTGGGTAGATCAGATACTCACGTGAACCTCAGTACACGAACCTGTTAGATGAGGAACCAAAAATATAAAATAGTCTCCGGTTAGTTAAGGGATAGCCAATTCTAGCTGCAGATAACCACTTCCTTAGCACTGATGAAAGTTAAGAACTCGTACTATACTCACAGTTAGAATCTAAGTACCTTAGTGTCTTGAGAACCTTAAAAGTCTTGAATGTGTTAGAAATGATACCTGACCGGGAGTTTCCAAAGAGTTTGAAAAAAGAAGAAAATTTTGAAAAATTTGAAAAAATTAAATTGCAGAAGTTGTTTGCGACTATCACCTCGAGTCCACTTGGATACTGCCCCAATTGGGGAGTGTGGTTTACCTTGGACAGTATAGGTTTGAGTGATCTCAGGGTGACTGCCTCTAAAGTAGGGGAGAGTGTTATACTTTTGAGACGCGACGATGGAAGAAAATGTAGGCCTTTTGGAACTCTAAGTCGAGTTGATCTAAACCCAGTAGAGACCTGAAAGGTATTTTCTTGGCACCAAGTAAAGGAATTTAAATGTGAGTTGGTTACTTTTTTCTTGATAAATAGTTTTTGTGGGTAAGTGCTGTAGACAGAACGAACTTCGTTTATTTAACCGGATGACTGTTAGTGCTTGATTTAATACATCAAGAGAGGATCGGTGGAAGTTTAGCGGGTTCAACACACACAATCACTGAGTGAGTTCGATTTGCTAGATACTAGCTTGATGTGAGCATGACTACGTCTCGTGTCAAATTATGTGGGTTTTTGATAGTTTGTCGTTGTTTGTTTTGCTCGGGGACAAGCAAAAAGCTAAGTGTGGGGGAGTTGTTTAGGGTATATTTTACTATATTTTCGGGCTTAATCCCTAAACAATTTACCTTGTTTTTAAAGGAAATAAATGAGAAAATCATATTTTTAACCAATAAATTCCTATAATGGTTATTGAGAGGTTATAATTTAATTATGAGGAAATATTGGGATTAAATGTTATGTTGTTACACATTTTATTATTATTATTACTCGATGACTTGGTGTAACAATAATTTTGTAGAAAATAAAGGGGATATTATTTATTGAGAAGATTTATGTCATTCAATCAAGGATTTCAAAATAAAGGAGAAAATCGGATCAGCATTTGAAGAATAAATCAGATCAGAGCGAAAGAGTGGAGTGGGGAACACGTTTTACGAAGCACAGTGTGAACGCAGAGAAGTGGCAAGCTCGGTCGACCGAGCCGTTCTATTCGGTCGACCGAGCCAAGAGGTTCGGTCTACCGAGGCTGCATGAATTAATTCGACGCGTTTTCTAGATCCTTCCCTATGTCGGCCACAAACTCCTATATAAGCAGCATCCATTCGAGCAGAAACAGACATCCAGAAAATCAGAAAATTAGTATAGCAATTAGCAATAAATTAGATTCATAGATAGTCTTTCTTTTATTTTTCTTTCAATTTCAATTCAGCAAATAAGGATGTTTTTGAAGAAGATGAGTGGCTAAAGGCCTGAGGCTAGGACCACCATGTGAAGCCACCATCACCGGAATAAACAAGGATTTTTGCATTTATTCGTTCTAGTAAGTTTCTTGTTCTTCCTTCATGTTTTGAATTGTTTATGTGCAATGTGTATGACTATACTTGTGTTGCATGCTGATTTGAATTTAGACATACGATAGTTGATAAATTCATAGATTACCGTGAAGAAGAGTGATAATATCTCTTCTAACAAACGATAGTTGAGGGAGGATATTGTTAGATTAGGATTTTATATCCATATCTTTGTTTCGTAGAGCTTTAGTCAAACCGAGAGGTGTACTAATTAAAGGTGTAGAATCGAGAGAGGAAACGCCGCTTTAGTAGATAATAATCCAAGACTTACGAATGAATATGCGATTTTCTTGTTAATTTCAGTGGGGTGGTGGATCAAAGGTGTGTTCTAGTTGTTTTAATCATAGTTGTTAGAAAAAGATTTGATAAGTAGTAGTTGTTCTTTTCGCTTTTGAAACCTTTATTTCGTTCTTTAATCCAAGATCGTATTTATAAACCTTACAAAAGAAATCGAAGGCGGAAACACTATTTTTCGTACAAGTCCCTGTGGATACGACCCGGTTTCATCACTATAGCTGCGAACCTTCGCACTTGGGGTTGACATCGGTTTTATTTATTATATTTTATCACTGCTTTGCATAAAACCGCAAACACCTTCTCACCTGAAGTACTTGTACTTACAAGCTGATAATCTCCCCCTTATAATTTCATCGTTATTATCGCCCTTAGAGGAGGAGAAACTTTTAAGAGTACTGAGAGAGCATAAGGGGGCGTTTGGGTGGACGATTGCAGATATTAGAGGAATAAGCCCATCGGTGTGCATGCATAAGATCTCTATGGACCTGAAAAGAAAAGCGGTAGCACAACCTCAAAGGAGGTTGACACCACAAACTAAAGAATGTTGTTAAGGAAGAGATCATAAAGATGTTGGAGATGGGAATCATTTTCCCAATTGCGCAGGCAAGTGAGTGGGTGAGCCCGATTAATGTGGTGCCCAAGAAAGGAGGATTCATTGTCCAACCTAATGAGTTTGACGAGTTGATCCCTGTGAGACTAATTACTAGACATCGAGTTTGCATTGACTTCAGGAAGCTGAATGATGCAACTCGTAAAGATCATTTTCCCTACCATTTATTGATCAAATGTTGGAAAGATTAAGCGGTCATGCATTTTATTGTTTCTTAGATGGATATTCTAGTTACTATCAGATCAATATTGCCCCCGAGGACCGCGAGAAAACAACTATCACATGTCCCTTTGGAACTTTTGCGTACAATCGCATGCCTTTTGAGTTATGTAATGCACCAGCAACATTCCAAATGTGCATGATGTCATTATTTGCGGACATGGTGGAGGATTTTCTAGAGATTTTCATGGATGATTTCTCTGTATCTGGAGATAGCTTTGATAAATGCTTGGACAGTTTGAGTAAAGTGCTAAAGAGATGTGAAGAGACCAACCTTGTACTTAACTGGGAAAAATGCCATTTCATGGTTACAGAAGGAATAGTGTTGGGTCATAGGATTTCAAAGAAAGGAATGGAAGTTGATAGAGCAAAGATAGAAGTGATAGAGAATTTACCCCTCCAACGAACTTAAAGACGTTGCAAGCCTTTCTTGGCCACGCAGGACTTTATAGGAGGTTTATTAAGGACTTCTCTAAAGTTTCTAGACCTTTGACTGAATTACTTGCAAAAGATGTACCTTTTGTGTTTGGAGAAGAGTGCAAGAAAGCATTCAACACATTGAAGCAAATGCTAATAACCACCCCAATTCTGGTAGCCCCAGATTAGAACAAACCTTTTGAGCTTATGTGTGATGCAAACGACATGGCAGTCGGAGCAGCCCCGGGACAAAGGGAGGATAAAATATTTAAGCCTATCTATTACGCCAGTCGTACCCTTAACAGTGCCCAGAGAAATTATGTAACTACAGAGAAGGATATCTTAGCTGTCATATTTGCGTTTGACAAGTTTCGACCTAATCTGATAGGAGCGAAAGTCACTGTATTCACTGACCATGCAGCTTTGAAATACCTTCTAACCAAGAAAGACTCCAAGCCAAGACTGTTAAGATGGATTGTACTCTTACAAGAGTTTGATGTGGAAATCAAAGATAAAAAGGGATCTGAAAACCAGGTGGCTGATCACTTGTCAAGATTAACTTTGCTTTGGAAGAAGAGCAACCATCCGAGACTAGGAAAGCTTTCACGATGAACAACTTTTTCCGTATCATTGGTAGCTAGGGTTGAATCTCAGACCCGATATCATACATCAAAAGCATACTTAGCATGAAAATACCTACTACCAGAATTCAATAATGCAGATAAGAAGAAGTTTTTCACGTATCTGAAGTATTATCATTGGGACGATCCCTACTTATACAAATTGTGCCCTGATTCCATTCTTAGGAGATGCGTCCATGATGATGAGATTCCAAGTATTTGCACATGTGTAATGCTAGAGAAGCTGGAGGTCACTAGGGGCCAGACAAGACAGCAGCAAAGGTACTTCATGTGGATTTTATTGGCCAACAATTCATAAATCTGCTTACGAGTTTACAAGATCCTGTCATTCCTGTCAAATGACTGGTAATATTTCTAAGCAGAATGAGATGCCACTGCAGAGTATCTTAGAAGTGGAGTTATTCGATGTATAGGGAATTGATTTTGTTGGGCCTTTCATGTAAATCGCCGAATCAAATCGTTACATTGATCGGCCTTTTCTAAGTGTCCAATCTCACCGCGGCGTATCTTGGGTCAATCAGTAGCCTAGAATTGGTGAGTCAAGGTCGTATCCCACAGGGAATCTGGTCGAGTACCAAAGTCGGTCTTGTCCCTAGTTTAGGTCAACACAAATATTGAACATGGTGATTTGTCAGATCACCGGTTCTACAAACTAAATATGCACAAAAGAAAAGGGTTTAAACTATGAAAAACAAGATAGCCGAGCTATGATCCAACCAACTACTCTCTAACCCTAACTTCGTCAGAATCGAAGTGATTTTGATCTACTCTAATGTTCTTGGCATTGTTAAAGGATGTCGTCTCCTATTTCCGAAACTAAGCGCCAATTTCAACAACCTAGTTTCCTATGTCGAATTCAACAAATCGGCGACCGGATTTAACTGACCCGACACGGTCTACGCTCTATGAGACGCTCGACAAGTCGATACAAAACCTCACAACGAAACCGAGTCTGAACAACTCAGTCGGTTTTACATAGTGATCCTAGAACCCCTTTTCCCGCACCCTCTCGCAAAATACATATGTAAAGAAGGCGCGTGATATACGATTATCGAGTCGCGAGTTCAATAAAAGTCATTTAGAATAAGTTCTAGAACAATAACAACACGAGAATCTAACAATCATAACATCAAAACACTTCAATCAACGAGCTAAGGATTCGATTTGAAGGCTATCACATATCTCGGCTAAAATACGGATTAGCTACTCATCATAACAAGAAAAACAACAAGAAATCAACAATCAAAGCTAACAAAGATAAAGATCAAAAGCAAGAACAAGAAAGGAAATTGAAATACCAAAAATATTATGCCGTAGATAATCGAATCTCCGAGCTTAAATCCCGTCAATAACGCGTCAAGCTATCACCGAGATCCTCCGGATTACAACAATCTACAACTACTCTAAGCTAATATACCTCTAACTAATCTAAGCTAAGAAAAGATGAAGAAGAATTTGAAAAAAATTTGAAAAATCGATCTAAAAGAGGAGAGAACCGATCTAGATCAAATGGGGGGGTATTTATAGTGTTTTTGCAGATCTGGACGCTAGGCGTGCGCCTAGCAAACCTTAGGCGCACGCCTAGCTCACTGAAATCACGTACTGAAACATTTGGCCTTCTTAGGCGCGCGCCTGGCTAACACACCCTCAGTAAATAGGCCATAACTTTGTGTGTAGACCTCCAAATCGAGTGATTCAAAATGAGTTGGAAAGCTAATGAAATTGTCTACAACTTTCATGAAGATGTCCAGCCCAGAAAATGCCTCCAAGGAGGATCAAAATGCAGATCAATGGAAGGTATGGTTGTAGTACCAACACGTTTTGATCCGTTTGAACGTTTAAGCTTCGGGCACATGTTCCAATCCTCGTATCTCGCCTTCCGGACATCTCAAACACCTAATTCCTGTACAAAATCACAACAAATACCACACATAATCCCTACAGGACACTAGGGTGACCGAGAGTATAGTAAATTACACCGAAAAAGACCGAGAATCCCGGACTTTACGTCCTAGGTCCCGAAATGATAACCAAGGTGTAAATACATCAAAATACAACCAAATGTCTCAGAAAACATATAAAACGAGGTATAAACGGGGTATAATTACATAGAAAATGATAGCCAATTTGACTCTCATCAACTACCCCCTACTTAGCGTTTGCTCACCCTCGAGCAAAAATGAGCGATTCAAAAATAAAGATGGAGTCAACATTGCTATCATACATCAAGTCTATAAGAATTGAAATGGTAAAACACAAGTAATTGACACAAATGCATATGATTTAAGTTCTACCTTGCATTGAGAAAAGAATGTGTGTGTGTGAATAGCTTCTTCAACATTTATCACCAATGACCGGTTTAGATTATAGACGTATAATGTACCGAGGCTACACCATAGGCTTATACGTCGTAAACATCTCCACTAATCGAGGTCAATCAAAGTCTAGTACGGTCGAGCAGGACTTGAAGGGTTATAATGTTAAGCTAGGGTCGGGGCTAACGAAAGGATATTTACGATAAAATAGAAAAACAAGGTGCAAAAGAGTTTTAACCAAGTCAAATATAAACACGAAACTCGGTTTCAACTTTGTCTTCAATTTTCCGAGTATTTACATTTCCGGAGTCCAAACCCTAACCTCAACTTCATAATATACAATACTACACAACACTTTAGTCCACTTTTTGGACTTATAACAAACTATAAATATGTACATTTACCACTTCTGTTTCTTTTCTTTTCTTTTTTTTCTTTTTTTTTCTTCTTCTTATATACATCAAAATTCCGAACAAAACTGAAACCGACACATTGTTACACTCCTCGTACCGAATAACTCGTAAATCACGATTCCATACCATTACTTACGTCTCAACAATACCTCGCAACATCGTAAAAATGTACGGAACGAACAAGCTCAATTGCAAGGTAGTCAAGGGTACGTAGACTGAAATAAAGTTAGGGACATCGATTTTCACGGGTTAGTAACACGAAAGGCTAGTTCGGGTGGCAGTCTAACCACCCTACAAAAGGCTTAGAAGGGTAACAGTGGATATATGTATAAGGATGGCCTTTGGCTCTGATCGGGTCAAAATAAATGCCAAAACCGTCATCCCGTACCTAACAATGACGACCTTTCTATTTCGCCTCGAAGTTACTAATATAAGTTCTAGGTAACCGGGTCATTAATAACAACCATAATCGTTCACTAGTCAAGGTGATTCATGAAGTCGAAGCTAACGTGATAGGACTATTCCATTCTCAATACAAGATCCCAACTCAAATGAAATGCATTCATATAATCACTATATGTTCAATCAAAACAATATCAAAAGGCTCAATGTATCAAAACCAATGTCAAAGACATCAAAATTTCTAAAAACGACTCATTTTACACTAAAGGAGTAACAATCACTAAGTATAACTCGTTCCACATGAAACCGAAACATTGAAGCTAAACCAACTACCCCCTACTTTAAAACGAAACACGAAGGATAAGGGTAGAAAACTTAGCTTACAACCGGAAAAAGGCGCGAGTACGATCATGTGGCATCCATAAAAGTCCTCCTAGGGTACCTGTACTTATAAAATATACATAACCAACACCAAAGGTGTACAAGTATGGAGTATAACACAATGAAACTACCCGGATTACCACAACTCATCAAAACCAAAAACACCACACTAACCCCCCAAAACACACTTCCTCGGGTTATATTACAACAAAACTTACCCGAAGTATCATACTACAAACTAAAGAAATACAGTGAAACACGAGAGGAAAGGAAAAGCAATAAAAACACATTCTGAGTTTATAGTCCTCAGCTCGACTTTCTACCCCCAACTATGTCAAGGATAGTTATACCAAAGGAGAGCAACCCGTTGCTTCTCCCTACAAAAATCGTAGGAATTGAGCACCCCCTGGAAATGAAATAATATAAACATGGGGCTCAATCCCCACCACCAAGATTGGTTTGATGAATTCGTTGCACAGAACAACGAACTCACTTTTCCCGAACTAAAACATATCCCAACCAATAACGACTCAAGCACCAAGTATGAACATTTAGGCTCAACATCAACAACAAACTCAATAGGGTGCACCCCCGTAGGTATAACAGTAATGCTAGACGAAAAAAGAATAGATGATTCAATAATAACAGGATTCATACCCTCTTCGTAGCATTCCTCAGGGGTGACTTCAAGAAAAGTCTCACGTTCTCTCCTCTCAAACTCCTCAAACAGTTGTTGCACTTTAAGCTCCAAGTTTCGTATGGCTGTTTGCATCGTTGCGAAGTCATTACGAAACTCTTCAACATGATCTTGGACCAATTTACTCAACAGTTCAACCTTTTGCTCAAGAGCCATCCGTTTCTCCGTTGAGATATCGAGTTGTTGATCAAAGTAACTCGGGCCATTATCCCTCTCATTTCCATAAGTTGCGGCGTATGGGTTGAACTGATAAAATGGTTGTGTTTGGTAACCCATAGCACCGTAATTGTAATATCCGAATGGGTAAGGATATGAGCCGTAATTGTAGTATGGATTCATTAGCTGCAAACAGGGAAATAACACGAACACAATCACGGTATCTAGTCACTACCACTACCGAAGTAAATGGTGTGACACTTCAACAAAAACAAATAAAAGAAACTATACATAAAAAAAACAAATAAGAAAAACGACATAATCCTAAAAACTCAACTAACTTACAAGATATCAACCCGATTCCCCGGCAACGGCGCCAGAAAACTTGATCGGCCTTTTCTAAGTGTCCAATCTCACCGGCAGTGTACCGGGTCAACTGCAGCCTAGAATTGGTGAGTCAATGTCGTATCCCACAGGGAATCTGGTCGAGTACCAAAGTCGGTCTTGTCCCTAGTTTAGGTCAACACAAATATTGAACATGGTGATTTGTCAGATCACCGGTTCTACAAACTAAATATGCACAAAAGAAAAGGGTTTAAACTATGAAAAACAAGATAGCCGAGCTATGATCCAACCAACTACTCTCTAACCCTAACTCGTAACCGGAAGTGATTTCGATCTACTCTAATGTTCTTGGCATTGTTAAAGGATGTCGTCTCCTATTTCCGAAACTAAGCGCCAATTTCAACAACCTAGTTTCCTATGTCGAATTCAACAGTCCGCTGACCGGATTTAACTGACCCGACACGGTCTACGCTCTATGAGACGCTCGACAAGTCGATACAAAACCTCACAACGAAACCGAGTCTGAACAACTCAGTCGGTTTTACACAGTGATCCTAGAACCCCTTTTCCCGCACCCTCTCGCAAAATACATATGTAAAGAAGACGCATGATATACGATTATCGAGTCGCGAGTTCAATAAAAGTCATTTAGAATAAGTTCTAGAATAATAACAACACTGAGAATCTAACAATCATAACATCAAAACACTTCAATCAACGAGCTAAGGATTCGATTTCGAAGGCTATCACATATCTCGGCTAAAATACGGATTAGCTACTCATCATAACAAGAAAAACAACAAGAAATCAACAATCAAAGCTAACAAAGATAAAGATCAAAAGCAAGAACAAGAAAGGAAATTGAAATACCAAAAATATTATGCCGTAGATAATCGAATCTCCGAGCGAAATCCCGTCAATAACGCGTCAAGCTATCACCGAGATCCTCCGGATTACAACAATCTACAACTACTCTAAGCTAATATACCTCTAACTAATCTAAGCTAAGAAAAGATGAAGAAAAAGCATTTGAAAAATCTTTGAAAAATCGATCTAAAAGAGGAGAGAACCGATCTAGATCAAATGGGGGGGGGGTATTTATAGTGTTTTTGCAGATCTGGACGCTAGGCGTGCGCCTAGAAAACCTTAGGCGCACGCCTAGCTCACTGAAATCACGTACTGAAACATTTGGCCTTCTTAGGCGCGCGCCTGGCTGACACACCCTCAGTAAATAGGCCATAACTTTGTGTGTAGACCTCCAAATCGAGTGATTCAAAATGCGTTGGAAAGATAATGAAATTGTATACAACTTTCATGAAGATGTCCAGCCCAGAGAATGCCTCCAAGGTGGATCAAAATGCAGATCAATGGAAGTTATGGTTGTAGTACCAACACGTTTTGATCCATTTGAACGTTTAAGCTTCGGGCACATGTTCCAATCCTCGTATCTCACCTTCCGGACATCTCAAACACCTAATTCCTGTACAAAATCACAACAAATACCACACATAATCCCTACAGGACACTAGGGTGACCGAGAGTATAGTAAATTACACCGAAAAAGACCGAGAATCCCGGACTTTACGTCCTAGGTCCCGAAATGATAACCAAGGTGTAAATACATCAAAATACAACCAAATGTCTCAGAAAACATATAAAACGAGGTATAAACGGGGTATAATTACATAAAAAATGATAGCCAATTTGACTCTCATCATACATCCTGGTAGCAGTTGATTATATTTCAAAATGGATGGAAGCAGTAGCTTCACCTACTAATGATGCCAGGGTTGTCCTGATGAGGTTTGGAGTGCCAAGAGCCATAATTAGTGATGGAGGAGTCATTCTCAGAATAGGTTGTTTGAGAAGTTGATGATGAGATATGGGGGTTAGACATAAGATTGCAAGCAAAGATATCACCCTGCATTTGCAGTGGACAAGTAGAAGTCACGAACAGAGAAATTAAGAGGATTTTAGAGAAGACTGTGAATCCCACGAGGAAAGATTGGTCTTTGAAATTAGGTGACGCTCTTTGGGCATATAGAAGCGACTTACGGGACCACGATTGGGATGTCACCATATATGTTAGTGTTTGGAAAAGCATGTCATTTACCGGTGGAACTCGAGCACCGAGCGTTGCCAGGGCTACGAGGTTTCTAAACATGGATGAGGATTTAGCCGGTGAAAAAGAATGCTAGAGTTGAATAGATTGGAAGAGTTTAGACTTCAAGCGTATGAGAATGCCAGGATCTACAAGGAAAGAACTAAACGCTGCATGATAAGAAGATTCGAACCGTACATTTCAAGTGGGAGATAAAGTGTTGGTGTACACCCAAGCGTCTTCGCTCTTTTCCTGGGAAGTTGAAGTCTAGATGGTATGGACCACATGTAGTCACAAAAGTCTACAATTCAGGTGCATGTGAAGTTAGACATGAACACTCTGAGCAAACTTTCACAGTTAACGGCCACAGGCTGAAACATTACCTAGAGCACAAGTATAACCCTGAATTGGAAGTCTTTGCGTTGGAAGAACCGGAATATGAATAAAGGAGCCCTATTAATGCAGTCGAGCTGGCGACTATAAACTCAGAACTATTTCTAAACCCTTATTTATTGCTTTTGTTTATTTTATTTTGAGTCAATAAAGTAGCATGACAATCGCAAGGTTTTTTTCATCACATATATCTTCAGTCACCTGGCTTAAGATATATGTGGTTTTTTCCTTCACGATTCTCATGTGATACCCTCGTAAAAGTTTTCGCGTCTTGCTTAGGCTAACAACGGAATAAAGTGGCTTAAACTGTTTTTGCGCATTCCTCCAGTATGCACAATTACCGCCACCTTATTGTATTATTGCCCTTCGCATGTTACTCAATGAACAAGTAATGTAAAATTTCGAAAAAAATCGTAACACCCAATGAAAAGAAATAATGACCTAAAAACATGTAGTAATGATCTTAAAACAAGTAATAATGACCCGTAAAATATAGTAACGGCCAATAAACAAGTAAATAACGATTCCGTAAAAATATAGTAACGCTCGTAAAAATGTAGTAACGGTCCGTTACTACGTAAAAACAAGGTTTCCTCCTCCGCGACTTTTGTCTCCTCCAACCGCTTGTACACACTTCAGAACCAATCCCTTCCACGTACTGCGCTCCGCAACTCAATCTTCTCCGGCAAAGAACCCTTCTTCTCCGGCGCCCCAAATCATCTCCTTACCTCTTCTTTGACAGCATTTTTTTTCCTCCCCTCCCTCATCTTTTTTCAGCCTCCCTTCTCCATCGTTTTTTTTTCAAAAAAACTTCCGTTGCTTTTGTTTTTTTTTCCGGCAATACTTCCGTTGCTTTTCCGATTGCTTTTGTTTTTCCGATGCTTTTCCGATTGCTTTTCCGATTGCTATCGTTTTTTTTTTTGCTTTTGCTTTTCTAATTGCTTTTCCGATTGCTTTTGTTTTTCGGTTGCTTTTCCGATTACTTCCGTTGCTTTTTCCGGACAACCCTTCTTCTCCGATTGCTTTTCTCCAGCAATACTTCCGTTGCTTTTTTTTTTTTTTTTTTTCAAAAAAGCTCATATATTAAAAAAGGGTATATTGGCAAGTTTCCATGTGATTTGTCCTAATTAATAACTAGTGTCCTTGGAGCCGGATAATTGAATAAATACGTCCTTCTCGGCAAAAACCTATACTAATTATCTATATTCAAAAACCGCCGCCGCCGTGGGTATTTAAATTTTCTGCTCCATTCCTTTACCAAAAGTCGTCCAGCCGAGTTGGTGCTTCCTTCTTCTTCACTGGCAACTTGGGTTCGGTTCCCTTCAGCTGCAACCTTTTTCTTTGAAATTTAATTTTTCTGGAAAAAAACTCATAAAAAAAAGGGGAGACGCGTCGGGGTTAGGGGGAATCGAACTCGGTTTTTCAATTTGTTCATGTAGCGCCTTCACCACCAGGCCACTGCTTCAGATTGTATGATGTTCTTCGAAATTTAATTAATACAACAGGGCCGCAGCAACTATAATTATTCTAACTACTAGGAAATTAAATTATAACAAAATAAATTACATAATTTCCTATACCTAGAAAAATTTGGGTTTACAATAGATCTAACGGTAAACACGTATCAACCCCAATCCATCTCGTTAATCAAAACATTCAACCACGCATATATTAATAAACATATAAAAGATGAAATATTTATTCAATTCCACTCCTTATTAATTAATTATGCAATCAAGATCGCAAAATCGTTTTAACCTCGCTCGCTACCACATGTCGGATATACGTGAAACCGAATCCGGATCCGATCCATAATTGGATCGCCGATCTCGATTCACAAAGATCTATCGAGAAGATCGCAAAATCGCTTTTAACCTCGCTCGCTACCACATGTCGGATATACGAAACCCGAATCCGGATCCGATCCATAATTGGATCGTCAGATCTGATTCACAGCACCGATCGAGACGCTCGATCATGCACAGCGGAAGCTACGAATAAATTCGCATGTAATTTTACTACGATATGATCCACATAAATAATTAATACAACTATGAGAAGGTTGAAGATTTGCCTAATTGAAGAGGGATAGTAAATCGACAGAGAAGGAGAAGCCGCAGTCTTCCGGATTGTATCTCCTAGCGACGACTGGTGGACGTCGATACTCGCCGTAAAACCTCCTCGAATATGCCCAAGAAAAACCCTAGGTATTTCTTCTCTTAATGACTAGAACGAGAAACTAATTTTTCTCTTCTTTTATTTAGTATGTGGCGTAATTTTCATGTGTTATTGTGTTGGGAGGAACTCTCTTTATATAGGAAAATAACTAGTCAAGAGAGAGTTATCATTTTCACACCACAATTACCTATTCCCATAAGGAAAAGATATTTGTCATAAAATAAGAGATAATTCCCAAAAAATCAATCTCTTATCTCTTTTCCATTAATTATCTAACAAATAAATAATTAATTACACATGTGACATAATCTAGGAAAATTTCTTTTTCCCAACTTTATCACAAAATATGGCGCCACAATTGCCATCATTTTTAATAGAAAATGTCTTTTCTATTTTACATATTATTTACCAAATAAATAATATTGCATTTTCATTAAATAGACCAACTATTTAATTTATTCTCGAGGTTCCACGAAACGAGAAAACACTCGCGTGTTAGGAGCCAACCCAGGGACCATGGACCTATAACCAGTAGCTACAATAAATTGAATAAAATATTCATCGAACAGAATATTTCTACTCAGCTTATTAATTCCGGAACTACGCCACCATAAATCCGAAACTGAACTCTATCGATTATAGATATAACTAATTCTCAAAACGTCAAGTCGATAAGTGTCCATTGATATAATCATTACATACAGACTAACCTTCCATAGACTATCCGTAATGAAGCAGGATTATTTCCGTAAACCTTCTTCAATACATCTTATCATTATTTACCATTAACCCACTAGTGATCAATTAGTTCATAACCAATACGAACTCCGCGGATCGATCAGTTTCTAGGATTAACAAATAAGGGATTGTCTTTCTACTTCCCGCGAGGAAGGAATGGATTCCATATTTGTGAGACACACACTCCTCACTCATTCCGCATAGTGCCAAGCGTGAAAGTGATTCGGACCGCGCCTCTTAGCGATCCTTAACGAACACATCAAACTATATCTTGAAACAAGTAGGACTATGCAATCACTTCAGGATTAATGTTAATCCATATATGATCATCTTGTGATTTAATAAGATTTCTCAATCATGGAATTATATGAGAAATACAGATTAAATCGATACAGTCCTATATGACTATATCATATATAAATGCCCTACTTAGATAACCAATATCGACGGTCCGGATAAGACGGTCACACCATAAAGTGTTATGGGCGCATTAATGGTGGTTTAATCAATAGACCTCATACTTTGATTAAGTTCACCACAGACTAATAGTTCAAGTGTATCATCATAAACTTAATCCTCATGTGTGACACACACTAAGTTAAATGGCTACATATGATACGACTTGAGGTTTTCAGCAGTGTATTTCTTATAAGCACAAAGCAAATAATAAGATGAGAATAAATCTGTCATTTATTAATTATAAAAACAATTACATAAATTGTCTTTCGGGCGCTACTTCCAACAGTTTGGCCATCATCAAACTAAATACTTCCTAACATCCATTTTCATTCCTTCCAAAAATGGATGGAAGGAGATGGAATGCAATGAAAATTGACAATACGTGTGGATGATGAGGTAAGTGTGAGATGAGGAGGGTGGGTGGTAGAGTGATACAGAGTTAGGTGGGTGAGTTAAGATGAGTAGGGTGGGTTGTAGGGTAGGATGGGTGGTAAGGTAGGGTGGTGGTGGTGTAAGGTAGGTAGGGTTATGTATCCTAAGGCGTGTGGTAAGGTAGAGCGGGTGGTGTGAGGTGGGAGGGTGGGGTGGGTTAGGCACGTGGTAGGGTAGGATGGGTTGTAAGAAATGGTGGGTGCTAGGGTATGGTGGGAGATGAGGTAAGGCATGTAAGGTGGGTAGGGTTATGTATCATAAGGCATGCGGCGTAGGGTGAGCGGGTATAGTGGAGTGGGGTAGGGTGGGGTGGTTAGATAGGTGGTAGGGTAGGGTAGGTTGTGAGAAAGAGTGAGGTAGGGTAAGACGAGTGCTAGGGTTAGTTATCAATGACAAGATGGAAAGGGCAGGGTAGGGTAGGTTGGGGTAGGGTAGGGTGTGGTGTGGTAAGGTTGGGTAGGTGAGTGTGGGGTAAGTTAGGGTAGGAAGGATGGGTGAAGAGGTAGGGTGTGATTGGGTGATAATTAGGGTGGTGGTATGTAAAGATGGGTAAGGTAGTCGGGTAGTGTAGGGTTGGGTGGGTAGGGTAGGATACGATAGTGGGGTGTGGTGGAGGTGGGTGGTGAGGTAGGGTGGGTGATGATAAAAGGTAGGGTAATGAGAAAGGCTACCATGAAAGATTGGGTGATGATAAAGGGCGGGGTGATGATAAAGGGTAGGGTGGTGAGGTAGGGTATGGTGATGAGAAAGGCTAAATCAATGAAGTTTGATGGAGATGCTTGGGGGTTTACCGCCTATCGTGGAGGAGACCTTGCCGGCAGATCTTGGTGTTCACTTCATCATTATCCCATCTTCTCAAAGTGTTGGTATAATTTCTAAATACCCTTATGTATTAGACCTACATGTTATTTACTTTATACAAGTTTTTTGTTCAATTTTTGTGTTGCCTTATTCGCTTCCGCTGCTGGGTTGAATTCGATTCACCTGGGAATGACTCAAACTGAATTTTGGTTTCCGGATCTAGAAAATGTCCCGCCTCAGCGGGCCCGACAAATATTTGGATAGACCGGAAATGTTCTGGGTCGGATCGGAACCAAGAAAAAATGGAGGCGGCAAGCCCTCATCAATGCAGAATAGAATTGGAGGCGGCAAGCCCTCATCAATGCATGTGGTCTTATAAGGTAACCTAAGTGGCTAAATGTAGGAAAATCTATGGAAAAGATTTTCCAATACATCAGATCAGTAACCTTGTCTCAACTGGTCTAATGCTTGCATCCACCTTATCATATAATATAATACAGAGTTGAAATGTACAATTAAGGATCAAGAACCAAATAAAAGGATATGGATATAAAGCATACATTTCAACTCGATCTGTACCCACAACACTAGGGCCAAATCCTACTTTTTGACTCTCAAATGGTGTCAAGAACAATTCAGGATCAGCAAACTAGATATTCAATTATGTACAGTACATAGTAACTAACTTGCAGGAAGACCTTCTTTAGAAGCTCGTTTTGACGTGAAAACAGAAGATCAAACGATAAATTTGTCTTCCCTCCAGCAGTATCTCGGTTAAATCTGTTTCCCTCGAGTAGAAACATAAATAAAACCCGGAAAATAAGTAGAAATTTCATTTCAGTAACATCTCTTCTTCTTCCTTGTGCAAATCTTTTAGCTTCCCTTTTGCGTATAGTGTCAGTATTGCAGTAGCTCCAACTGTGATGCAGAAGCCAATCAAATTAAACACAATCTGTTGGACTGACAGATATTGACGGTCTTCTGATGCATCAGCCAGAGTTTTGATGACAATTCCACTGGAGAAAAAAAAAAAAATAGTAAATCAACTTCAGAAGCCGAAGAAAGAACCGCCAACACCAATCGTAAAGTTTCATACATAGCAATAGGTATGTTCAAACTAGTTTAGGTGCCCAAGAGAGCAGGTGCATAAAACATGAAGGGACAAAAACGCTTTTGTTTCGTATATTTAGTAATTTTACCTCCAATGTTACAATTATCCCCTTTTAACCCTCATCAAAATATTATCTTTTTCTTTACTTTTTCAGTCAATGTGCCACGTGTCTAACAACAACCTTGAAATTGTTCTACATACTGGTTAGTTTTCCAACCAATAAAAACTTGATGTGTGGAAAATTCATTGAAAGTGGGGTAAAAAGAAGTATTAGAGCATTGAGGGTAAATTTGCAGAACGAGAAAAACAAAAGGGACCAAAGGTGTATTATCCCTAAAAATGTAGGCAGATTAGTTTTTAGCAATTAGTACTGCAGTTCTTTGTAAAGCAAAATTGCATCACCATCTAAAAAAAGAGAATAAAAGCAGTATCAGGTATCAGGAGAGAAGGTATTCTTACGTGTAAAGCGTAAGGAAAATTTCTGGCACCATTCCAGCAAGTGACCCCAAAAGGTAAGGAAGATACTCAACACCCGTTGCCACAGCGCAATAGTTGAAAATGATGTAAGGAAAAGGCGAGATACGGATCAACGAAACTGCTCGGAACTGATCAAACCTGTTCCCTTCACCAGCTAGTCTGATAAGTGCAGCCCTTTTTGGATATCTCTCTAACAAACCCTGAGAAAAAGAAAGAAACTTCATGAATTTTAAGGATAAGAAGTAGGAGATGAGGAGGGGGAAATTCTAACACGAGGAATCTATTAGACTGGACCGCCAGATGGGTCCCATTGTGCAAAACGACAATGGTCCGGGGTCCAATCTATTATTTTCAAGTTACATACTTGGATTTTATGGTGGAAAAACGAGCCTACGAAATATGGAAGTGAAACGCCGATAGGTACAGCTGCAATGGTGAGGAGAAAGCCATAACCACATCCAAACGTCATTCCTGCCACCCACATGGCTGGTGAAGAAGGCAGAAACAAGGTCGGAAATAAAGCCACAGAAGCCAACACTAGAATCGCTAATTCTGCTCTATTAAATGTACCGGTCTCCCAATTAATAACAGGGATAATCTCCTGAAAATGCAATAGAACCAATTAGATGACAAGGGTTATCGAAAAAAAATCATAGTCAACGTTAATGCTTTTCCACGAAGGTAGTTGTTCGGGTTCTTGACAGTTAAAAACAGCCGAAAAGATTATCATTAGAGACCAATACGATCTTCATTCAAAGATCTGAAGTGAAGTTTCCTTCTTAACATATCATTTACTACCCGCTAGGGAGAAAAGGGAGGAAAAATAAAACAACAAAAAAACTGAGGCAAGATATAATTTTGAAACATTTGTCTTCATCTTCTAGTAGCATGCTTGATGATTTTTGCTGTGACAAAATGAGCTAGCAACCCAAAGTAATTCTATGTGAAGACTGTAGAAAAGCTAAACAATAATGAACTCAACCCATGTCTCTTATGCCCATACATTTCAATATCATTTTATATTGAGCCACCACATTCATTTAGAGAAGTCCCACTTAACATTAAGCATAACATTTAAATGCCATCTGTCCCAAGGCTTTGCACATCTTCTAGGAAATGACTCATCGTTACGGAAGGAATTCAAAACATTCCAGAATTGGATTTCCTTGAAGTTTTTTTCACCACGGAGGATTACCTTCAACTCCCTAACTATTTTATTATTACTTATTAGGATGGAACAAACAAATATGGTACTCATAGAAATAGAATAACGCTTACATGTGTTAAAAAACAGATGAAACAACTGGACAAAATGTGAGTTTATGTCTAATTCATAAAACTAGATCAAATGCTTCACCGGAAACCAACGCTTACATATGTAAGAAAACTAGATGAAACAACTAGACAAAATGCGAGTCTAGGTCTAATTCATAAAACTAGATCAACCGTTTCACCGGAAACTAAAAAGGGCAACTGGCTTACTTCTCTTGGGGCAAAAACATTCAAAGTAGCATAAACATTCCTGTGTATACTACTCAGATCAAAAACAAAAGTTGCATCCTATCATCTTAAGTTTCACTTACTAGTGATACCACCGACTTAAGTCAGTGATCAAGACTCACAAGCAAGCAAGAAAAACAAAAACAAAGGCCACAATTAACTAAAGTGCATTAAAATTAATCAAAATCTCCACACAAAAACCCCCTTAGTAGAACCATCACACTGATAATATGTTCTTGTTTTGCTTGAATGCAGACATACTGATGGAAGGAAGCTTGCTAAAACAGTAAAAGTTAGTGACATGTAACCAAAAAAATAATGAATTCGAGTTACCAAGCCTTAAACTCAATAAAGATCTCTCTTTTTCTTTCTCCCCATCTCCAGCCAAAGATACATTTCAAGAAAGCAATTACAGCATTCAAATCGGAAACCAGAACAATACACATAACCCCATGAAAATCCCTGTATTTGAAGACACCTCAAAGATCCAAAGAGATAATTTTGGACAAGATGAAAACAAAAAGTAAGGGGAAAACAAGTCATTAAAAAGATATTGAACCTTGTCCATGATGAAAGGGCCAACCCATATGAGGAAAACAGCTCCCAAGACAGCTAAAGCCGCAACCAAAAGAACCAACTTAGCCCACCACCATATGCACATCAACAATCTGCAGTTGCCATTGTCAGAGCCATATCGAGCTGGCTCGCCAAAAGAAGAAGATGACAGCGACGACGATGTGGACTCCACTGGTCGTCTAATGTGGGTCACATCAGTACCAGCATCAGTTTCATTCCCATCCTTCAACCTCCTGTAATACCCATTTGGATCATTCACCTCATCTGTGAAATCCAACACCGACACCGCCCCTACCCCCACCCCCACCGCATCTGCCTCCTCATCATAAACATCATCCCTCATCATCCAAATCCCAAAAATGGCAACCACCGCCCTGAAGTAACTGACCGACAAGAAACGAAAGAGAAACGAAAGAGAAAGAGAAAAGAATTGAAGAAATCAATCTAGTAATTCACGATATTCCATGTAATTCACCATCTTTTTTTTTTCTCTCCGAGTCAAGAAGGAACAAGGAACAGAGGGTGATTCATCGTTTTGTTCCATGATGACGTTAAGATGACGGTAAGTCAAATATAAAAATAAACTGTTGAGATAAGGAAACAGAAAAATGTAATAGTAGTCAGGTACATGCCCTAAAGAGACTAGTCCAAAAGTTTTACACAGTGTTATACAAAAAAAAAAAAAAAAAAAAAAAAAAAAAAAAAACAATGTAAAAATGCACATTCTCAAATCTAGTTTATACACTAAGCCAATCACAGGTTCCTAGTGTAGTAGATAGATAAATGTAATAGGGTGTGTTTTAAAAACAATTGTTGCTTGTCATTACGGATAAATGGGAGATTATTAGGTGTAGTACCCGAAATACTATTTATGTAATTGTTTTTATTTAATAAATGACAGATTTTATTTCATCTTATTTTTTGTTTTGTTCTTATATTTAATACACTGCTGAAAACCTCAAGTCGTATCATAGGTAGCTATATAACTTAGTGTGTGTCACACATGATGATTAAGTTTATGGTGATACATTTGAACTATTAGTCCGTGGTGAAATTAATCAAAGTATGGGATCTATTGATTAAATCGCCATTAATGCGCCCAGAACACTTTATGGTGTGACCGTCTAATCTTGACCGTCGATATTGGTTATCTAAGTGGGGATCCGTATTTCTCATATAATTCCGTGATTGAGAAATCTCATTAAATCACAAGATGATCATATATGGATTAACTTTAATCCTGAAGTGATTGCATACTCCTACTTGTTTCAGGATAGGGTTTGATGTGTTCGTTAAGGATCGCTAAGAGGCGCGGTCCGAATCACTTTTACGTTGCCACTATTCTGGAATGAGTGAGAAGTGTGTCTCTCAAATATATGAAATACATTCCTTCCTGCGGGAAGTAGAAAGACAATCTCCTTATTTGTTAATCCTAGAAACTGATCGATCCGCGGAGTTCGTATTGGTTATGAACTAATTGATCACTAGTGGGTTAATGGTAAATAAGGATAAGATGTTTTGAAGAAGGTTTATGGAAATAATCCCGCTTCATTACGAATAGTCTATGGAGGTTAGTTTGTATGTAATGATTATATCAATTGACACTTATCGACTCGACTCGGCATTTTGAGAATAATTTATATCTATAATCGATAGAGTTCAGTTTCGGATTTATGGTGGCGTAATTCCGGAATTAATAAGTTGAGTAGAAATATTCTGTTCGATGAATGTTTTATTCATTTTATGTAGAATACTTGGTTATATAGGTCCAGTGCCCCCTGGTTGGCTCTCCTAACACGCGAGTGTTTTCTCGTTTTATGGAACTCGAAAAAAATTAAATAGTTGGTCTATTTAATGAATATGCAATATTATTTATTTGGTAAATAATATGTAAAATAGAAAAGACGTTTTCTATTAAAATAATGACAATTGTGGCGCCATTCTTTGTGAATAAACTTGTCACCAAAAACTTTCTCAAAACTGAAAGTACCACAGGAACTGAGTTTCTACTAAACTCAAACTGAACTAACAAGCTGATGTACAATGTGACTGAGTTCAGTTTTGTTCCTATCCTTTAACCTTGTATAGGAGTTAGTTAACTCAGCTTAGCTAGTGCTAGAATTGAACAAACTTGCAGCGGAAAAGAACAAGTCTTTTGTGCAATAGATGTGTCAAGAAAGATCTAAGTCTCCTATGTATCAGTTCTGTGCTGACTCAGTGTCTGATGTTTGCTGAGTTGAGTAATGAAAAGATAATGCAATAAATAAAGCAATCACAGCACAAATATAAATGCGTAAAGTAAATCAACGCAGAGTTTGTTTATGGAAGTTCCGGGTGGTGTAATCCCGTACGTATCCCCTTCTCCTGTGGTGTAGGAGGTATCACTAGAATCTTGAGATAACTGTTACAAAATCCTAGTTTAATGACAGTCCTTCACGACACCCTAGTTTCACTGTCTACACAATGAAGAAAGGTGAGATTGCTCCCTTCACTCTGCACACTGATCCTTCGGAGGTGGAGTTACTCCTTCACCAGCTCACCACTAACACAACACACGGGCAGATCGCACTAACAAATTGTGGCAACCAAGTTGCAACCGTATGAGGAAAGGTGGAGTTGCTCTCCTCAAACTATGCACAGCCAACCCTTTTTCACAAAGGTTAGGTTTAGAATTAATCAAAAGATTAATTCAATGAGCTGTCTGAATCTTCTGGATATGGCGTTGTAGCTCCAAGATGCCTTCTTCCCCCTTAATGGGTTGCTGGATATTTCTCTGTAATCTTCAAGGCAATTCCATTGGCTTCCCCCTTTTGATATGAAATCTGATATTCTGGATCTGGATCTTTAGATATGTGCTTAGTAAAACTTTTCCCAGATCTCTATTTTTCAATTGCTTCCCTCTGTGTATTTATAGGGGTAATGTAATGGTTGAATAAATCTTATAGTCGTTGCATTTGTCGTTTAGCCAACGTTCATATGTACAACCTTTTGTCGTTTAGACATATCAAATTCAACAAGGCCTTAACTCAGTTTTCTACTCTTCTTCAAAACTGAGTACCTCATATACTTGACATCTGACTTTAATTGACTAAGTCAGGGTACACCATTCAGTTTCTTCTTTTCCTGGTAACTGATAATCTTTGTCCTTAAGATTATTCAGCTTTACATTATCTATAGTTCAGTTTTAGGTCACCACAAACTTGCCTGATTCCTGACTAATAGTCACGACTTAATCAGCTTCTAACCGAGTTTGCCACCTCAGTTATTCAGTCTTCAATAACTGAGTCTGTGTCCCTCAGTTCTTTATCAACAGTTTGAACCCTTAGTTCTTCATATGTATACTCAGTTTGCTTGCTGTGACTCAGCTGTTCGCCTAGTTCCTATCTATTACAATGCTTGTCTGAAACAACATATACAAAGTTCAGACTCTAGATAGAACTTATACATTTTTCTCTAGACTATTTCTTGCTTCTTCTTTCATTATGCACTATAACAGTTAGTTATGACTTCATCGTCATGGTTTGTAACTGGTCTTACTAAATACGTGACGAATCATCATCAAAACACAAATATTATTTCCAACAGAAGCTTTTAGTAAGTTTAAGGAATTCCAGGCAGAGGCCGAAATGCAACTAGGTAAATCATTGAAGTGCCTTTGTTCTGATCGAGGAGGCGAGTACTTGGATACTAACTTCACTGATTACCTCTTGGAACATGGAATCTGTTCCCAGCGTTCCGCACCCAGAACACCTCAGCAAAATGGAGTTACTGAGAGGAGAAACGAAACCTTAATTGACATGGTCAGGTCAATGATGAGCTACGCATCACTGGCGATTTCTTTTTGGGGATATGTACTACAAACAGCGGTCCACATATTGAATGTGGTTCCGTCAAAGTCTATCGAAAAGACACATCTGGAGTTGTGGAATGGACGTGACATCAACATACATCACTTCCGCATATGGGGATGTCCTGCACATGTGTGCTGGAAGACAAGACTAGCAAATTTCAAGCACGTATGAAAGTATGTCTGTTTGTAGGGTATGCCAAAGTGATGTGATCCGTCCTGAGACATTTTATTTGTTTTGTTTATTTTAGTTTTCGGTGTTTTAATGAATAAAACGGCCTTAGGCCCGTGTCAAAAGTTGCCCATATGTTAGTATATTGGGCCAGGTGTTTATTTTTAGCAAATAATAGCCTTTTGGGCTTATTAGGGTTGAGTTAGGATTGTTACAAAATAAAGTGGCGAAAATTACAATGTAATTTATCCAACATTGGTTAGCTACATTAGTTTCATGAATATTGTAGTCTATATAAGGCACCTAGGTTGTTCTTTTACAAACAGAGTTTAATTTTGAGTGAAAATTTGATTAAGTCTATTGACTTGTTATCACTTGCGAGTGGGGATCTCTTCGTTGTAGAGTTCCACCCTTTAGGGAACTTATCAGCGCCTTGAGCAAGCGTTGTGGCGTTCTTGCCAACGTTCTTAGATTGGATTATCTAAGATCGTTGTTTCGAGCTCGTCATTGATTTCCTTTAGAAGATCCTAGGGCAAATTCCCGTTCTCGATTCGTATCATTTGGTATCGGAGCCTTCGGTTGGCTAAAGGTAATCAAATATCCCTGTTTTTAATTTTCTTGTTTAATTTTCGTTCTTATTCCAAAAGAAAAAAAATTGTTAATTGTTTTCCTTTAATTTAGTCCCTTCCCCAGCCAAAATCTTCAAATCTACATCCATCCTATCCGGAAAACTTGAAGATCTTCTAACCTTCATCCCAAGAACCCTAAATTTTTTTCCAGACCCGTTTTTGTATCAGGCCTTTCCCTAACTAAAAAACCTCCAAAAATACTGAATTATTTACCACATCTTAAACACATTCCGATCTACAATTTCCTTCTTTACACCCAATCCAAATTCAATGCGTATCTGGCCTAAAAGAACCGATTAATCCAAAACAATCTGTCCAGAAAAACTGCAGCCGTAAATCATTGTTTGAATTCGATTTCTGTTGTCTAGATGATTCTGAATTACCTGAAAATTTGTGAGACTATAGAAAATTCTTGGATCTACAACTTTTATCTTTTGAGTTTTTCCAAATTCGTTGTAGATTGGTAAGAACCGGCACCTTAAGGCACTGCTATCTATCTGAAATTTTTTGACAGATTGCACCAGTTTCTGAAAAACGATTGATTGATCGACTTTTATAAGTCCAAAAGATCTGAAATTTTGACATCTTCTATAAAACTCTTTCCTCTACAACTTTTGTCTTTTGAGTTTTCCCAGATTCGTAGTGGTTTGGTCAATAAATACGTGGGTTTCACACCAGGGTGTGAAAATTTTCACACCTATGTAATTCTGCTGTCAAAAAAAATAAATTCATTACGATTGAGCATCAGACTGAGTAAACACGAGATAATTGTGGGAATATGCCTTATTTTGATCATTATGAGAGCGGGATCGTAGAAAGGAACAGAGGCGCCGAATCGAAAGAAGCGGATCGAAATGAGAGCATGTTAGCAGTGATAGCAAGGATCCTTGAGGAGAATAATTGTGCACTCGGTGCGAAGTTGAAACAAGAAATTAAGGCAATTATGCAAGTTAAGACGCAAGAGTTGCAGGATAGATTGGAAAAGGAAGTTGAACTACTACAGGCGGAGGAGGCCAAACGGTGGGCTGACATTCAAAAAGAAAATGGGTGGACTAAAGCGGAAAATGACGAGGTTGTTAACATTCGTGAGGAGGATTTGAAAAGGGAGGAAGAAAATAGTTCTATAGTTGTCGATGTGACAGTGGAGGTGGATGAACCTGAAATTGAGGAAGAGAAAATAGAAATGTCAGAGGTGTCTATTGTGGAGGAAACGCAAAGAGTTGATTGTGGATGATGCACAAGAAAAACTATGCTATCGAATTCTTGTTCGAAATTTGTATTTTGTCTTATAATGGTACAAGAGGATCATCCACACGAGGAGGAAACCGGGCTGTTGGATACATCCAATGCCGCCCTATATTGCCTTTGAATGAACTATCCTCGGTTGTTAATGGTGGCAAACCGGCGCACCTTTTATTGATCCTTTTGCCTTGCGTGTTTATGAAGATCCTACATTGCATTTCTATGATTATGTTGCTGCCACTCCGAGCTTCATCACCGTCGATATCCAGCCAAGTGACTTTTCTTATGTTCTATTGCGGAAGCATGGATCGACATCTAGACATGCTATTGCTTTGGAGCTGTATATCCGCATTATCTTTGATCTTGGTATATCATTGACGTTTTTTACGTTTTGTTCAAAATTGGTTCATGATGCTGACTTGTACGACATCCTTTTGATTCGAGGACGAATCCATTCCAACCGGGAGGGAATGATGTGATCCATGAAGGACTTCAGAATGAAGAAAATTAGAAATTCATGGTGATGCGTAAGAGGCGCAATTATTTATGATATTGGCCCTGAATAAACTCAATTTAGAATTTATTTGAGTCATTAGTCCTTTATTATCCCACATTGGTTAGATAGACTTTTATTTTTATTATTATTTTTATTTATTGTTATTTTGTCCCATATTGCTAATTAGCAATTGGCATTGGAGTCTGTAGCCTATATGAAGGCATTTAGAATCATTGTAAAAACATAGTTCAATTTTGAGTGAAATTATTATTGAGTCTATTGACTTGATTATCACTTGCGAATGAGGATCTCTTCGTTGTAGAGTTCCACCCTTTAGAGAACTTATCAGCACCTTGAGCAAGCGTTGTGGCGTTCTTGCCAACGTTCTTAGATTGGATTATCTAAGATCGTTGTTTTGAGCTCGTCATTGATTTCCTTTAGAAGATCCTAGGGCAAATCCCGTTCTCAAATCGTATCACAAAGGAACGAGAGGAAGTTTGTTTTATGATCTGGAAGATAACAAGGTGATAGTTTCAACTAATGCCACATTTCTCGAGGATCAGTATATGACAGACTTCAAACCTCGAAGTAAATTAGTACTAGAGGAGTTACTTTCGACACAGTGACCATCGGTGACACTCGTGTCATAAATAACACCGATAATACCAGAGTTGACCCAAAGAATCCTAGACCGCTCAGACGCATCGAAGGGTGGTTCGCCACCTACTCAAGATGGCATGCAAGAGAAGGCAATATTGCCGCCTCCGATGGAGTGGAGGATGATCCGCTGTCCTTTCGGAGGGCTATGGATGATTCTGACAAGGATAAATGGATTGACGTAATGAACCAAGAAATGGAGTCTATGTACTCTAACTCAGTCTAGAAACTTGTGGATTGCCCTGAGGGTGTACGGCCCATAGGCAGTAAATGGATCTACAAGAGAAAGAGGGGCGTGGATGGGAAGGTTGAAATCTTCAAAGCTAGGCTAGTGGCAAAGGGTTACACCCAGAGAGAGGGAGTCGACTATGAGGAGACTTTCTCGCATGTGGCCATGCTAAAGTCCATTCGTATTCTTCTTTCGATTGCCGCATGCTTAGATTATGAAATCTGGCAGATAGATGTTAAGACGGATTTTCTAAATGGCATCTTGACGAGGAAATATATATGCAGCAACCGGAAGGTTTCATTGAGAAAGGCCAAGAGCACAAAGTGTGCAAGTTGCTCAAATCCATTTATAGGTTAAAGCAAGCTTCTCGGTCTTGGAACCGCAGATTTGATGAGACCATCAAGTCTTAAGGTTTTGAAATGAATCTGATGAGCCTTGTGTATACAAGCGCATCATTAAGGACAATGTGGTATTCTTAGTGTTGTATGTTGATTACATCCTGCTAATTGGAAACAATAAGGGGTTGTTGTCTGATGTTAAAAGTTGGTTAGCCACGCACTTCCAAATGAAAGATTCGGGGGATGCAAGCTATGTTCTAAGGATCCAGCTCATTCGGGATCGAAAGAACAAGATGTTGGCTTTGTCCCAGGCATCTTACATTGATAAGATGATGTTGTATTATAGTATGCATAATGCAAAGAAGGGTTTCATACCAACCCGTCATGGCATAGCTCTCTCTAAGAAACAGTGTCCTCAAACCCCTGAGGAACAAGAGAGCATGGGACGTATTCCTTATGCATCTACAGTTGGAAGTATGATGTATGCAATGTTGTGTACAAGACCGGACATCTACTACGGCGTGGGATTGGTCAGTCCAGTCAAATCCAGGCATGAAGCACTGGACAACAGTAAAGAATCTCATCAAGTATCTAAAGAGAACGAGGAATTATATGCTTGTGTATTTAAGTGTGAGACTGAATATCGTGGGTTACATCGATTCTCGACTTTCATGATAAGGATGATCGTAAGTCGATCTCAGGCTCAGTGTTTACTCTTGGAGGTGGAGCCGTAGTTTGGAGAAGCATAAAGCAACCAAGCATTGCCGATTCAACTATGGAAGCCGAATACATAGCAGCCTCTGAGGCAGCTAAGGAAGCGGTATGGCTCAAGAAGTTTCTTGGTGATTTGGAAGTAATTCCGAATATAAATGATCCAATACCACTTTATTGTGACAATAATGGAGCGGTGTCGAATTCCAAGGAACCGTGAAGTCACAAGAGATCAAAGCATCTACAGAGAAAGTACCATCTGATCAGAGAGATCGTGCACAGGGGCGACATTTCGGTCTTAAAGATCGCCTCGGCTGACAACCTAGCTGATCCATTTACCAAGACGCTGGCATCTAATGTCTTTGACAAGCACTTGGAGGGTATGGGAGTGAGAGACATATCTCATCTGCTTTATAGCAAGTGGGAGAAATATGTAGTAGATAGATAAATGTAATAGGGTGTGCTCTGAAAACAATTGATGCTTGTCATTACGGACAAGTGGTAGATTGTTAGGTGGAGTGCCCGAAAAACAATTTATGTAATTGTTTTTATTTAATGAATGACAGATTTTATTTCATCTTATTATTTGCTTTGTGCATATATTTAATACACTGCTGAAAACCCCAAGTCGTATCATATGTAGTCATATAACTTAGTGTGTGTCACACATGAGGATTAAGTTTATGGTAATACACTTGAACTATTAGTCCGGGGTGAAATTAATCAAAGTATGGGGTCTATGATTAAACCACCATTAATGCGCCCAAAACACTTTATGGTGTGACCGCCTTATCCGGACCGCCGATATTGGTTATCTAAGTGGGGCATTTATATATGATGTAGTCATATAGGAATGGACCGATTTAATCCGTATTTTCATATAATTTCGTGATTGAGAAATCACATTAAATCACAAGATGATCATATATGGATTAACCTCAATCTCAAGTGATTGCATACTCCTACTTGTTTCGGGTTAGGGTTTGATGTGTTCGTAAGGATCGCTAAGAGGCGCGTCCGAATCACTTTCACGTTGGCACTATTCTGGAATGAGTGAGAAGTGTGTGTCTCACAGATATGTAATCCATTCCTTCCTGTGGGACGTAGAAAGACAATCCCCTTATTTGTTAATCCTATAAACTGATCGATCCGCGGAGTTTGTATTGGTTATGAACTAATTGATCACTAGTGGGTTAATGGTAAATAAGGATAAGATGTTTTGAATAAGGTTTATGGAAATAATCCCGCTTCATTACGAATAGTCTATGGAGGTTAGTTTGTATGTAATGATTATATCAATGGACACTTATCGACTCGACTCGGCATTTTGAGAATAATTTATATCTATAATCGATAGAGTTCAGTTTTGGATTTATGGTGGCGTAATTCCGGAATTAATAAGTTGAGTAGAAATATTCTGTTCGATGAATGTTTTATTCATTTTATTGTAGCTACTGGATTTAGGTCCATGGTCCTCGGGTTGGCTCCTAACACGCGAGTGTTTTCTCGTTTTATGGAACCTCGAAAAAAAATTAAATAGTTGGTCTATTTAATGAATATGCAATATTATTTATTTGGTAAATAATATGTAAAATAGAAAAGACGTTTTCTATTAAAATAATGACAATTGTGGCGCCATTCTTTGTAATAAATTAGGAAAAGAATTTTTCCTAGATTATGTCATATGTGTAAAGTTAATTATTTATTTGTTAGATAATTAATGGAAAAGAGATAAGAGATTGATTTTTTAGGAATTATCTCTTATCTTATGGCAAATGTCTTTTCCTTACGGGAATAGGTAATTGTGGTGTGAAAATGATAACTCTCTCTTGATTATTTATTTTTTTATATAAAGAGAGTTCCTCCCAACACAATTACACACAATAATCTGCGCCACTTTTCACCAAAATAGAAGAAAAAAAATAGTTTCTTGTTCTAGTCATTATATAGCACCATATTTATTTATTTATTTTGGTGTTGTTGATAGTTCCTTATATTTATGAGACAAGGCTTTTACCCACATTGTGTCTTTCTCTTGAATTAGATCCCAAACCAATTTCCCCAGAAAAGCAATGTTCATCTCGTACATCTTTTTGAAACCTAATCCTCCATTATCTTTAGGTTGACACAATGTTGACCATGCCAAAGCATGCATCTTACATCCATTTTCATCATCTCCCCAAAAGAAATCCCTACAAATCCTCTCCATGTTATTTAACGTTGTGATGGGGAGCACTGTAGTCTGCATGCTATAGTAAGCTTGGATAGCAAGAGAGCTCTGAATGAGGATCCATTTGCCAGCTCGAGATAGGGCATTTGCTTTCCACCCCAGCAGTTTTCTCTTCATCTTCTCTTCAAGATAGGTAAAGTGGGAATTTTTTTTCCTTCCTTGTAATAAGGGCACACCCAAATAAGTCCCTAACTCCACAGTACGGGACATTTGCAAGCATTGTGCTACGGCAGCGTTAAGAGCATGTCCCACATTACCAGAAGTGCAGAATTTAGATTTTGACGTACTAATTTTTTGACCAGAACACTGGCAGAAATCAAGAAGTACCTCCTCCATTACCTTGGCTTGAGTTTCGGACGCTTCCCCAAAAAGGAGAAGATCGTCAGCAAAGAAAATATGCGAAATTTGTGGGCCATGTCTGGACAGCTTAATAGGTTTGCATCTCCCCTGTTCAACTGCATCGTGTTCTTGGCACTCAATACTTCCATGCAAAGCACAAATAAATATGGTGATATAGGATCCCCTTCCCTTAATCCCTACTTGGTTGGAAGGATTCTAGTCTTTCCCCATTCCACAAGGCAGAGTCTGGTGGACGAAATGCAATGCATTAGAAGGTTTTGTAGCTTGCTTGATAACCCAAACTTTTGAAGGATATTCTGCAAAAAAAAAAGTCCATCTAACACGTCATACGCCTTTTCCAAATCCACTTTAAGTGCCATAAACCCTTTTTTCCTATTTTCTTCATATGTAAAGTGTGCATGACCTCTTGAGCTAGAACAATGTTTTCGAACTCCATCTACATGGTATGAAGGCACTCGTGTGTTGTACTAACAAGCTGCCCAATTATGCTCAAATCTGCTCCTCGAGAACTTTAGTTATTAATTTGATGATCACATTGGCAAGTTCAATTGGTCTAAACTGTGCTGAGGAAAACTCGGCTATTTCAAACACGCTTTTGATAAAATTTACCAATGACTACCCAATTATACCCCAACATTTCTTATAGAATATTGGTGGGAGTCCATCGGGTCCAAGACCTTATACATGCCCATGTCAAAACATGCCTCCTCAACTTCCTTCTCACATACTTGTCGGTTCAAATGATTTAGATCACGCTCAGTCAGGTTTGGTAGCTTTATGTGGCAGTTGCATACATGATGTTCTTCTTCTTTTGAGTATAAATTGAAAAAATACCTCATCATCAAGTTTGTAGCTCTTTCTCCTCAATGCACCAGGTTCCATCCGGTCTTTTTAATGAGGTAACTTTATCTTTTGCTATGCGTTCAAGAGCAATGATGTGGTAAAATGTGTGTTGTGTTCCCTTCAACAAGCCGTGTAGATGTGATCTTTGATGCCAAAACTTTTCCTCCCGATCAAGTATTTCATTGTATTCCTCCTTAAGTTGTTTTTCCAAATCTGCCAGGAAATTAGATGGATGTAGAGACAAAGATTCTTGTGTCCTTGCTAATCTTCTCAAACACTTGTCTATTCTATAGAAAATATTACCAAAGTGCGTCATGTTCCAGTGGAGTGCCCTAATCATAAATTCTTTAGCAACAGTTTTAAAATCTGGGTTCCTGTTGTCCCAATTATTTCCTACAAAATCGGCAAAATCTTTGTGATCGAACCAAGAATTTTGGAAGCGTAAGAGAGGAGGGTCTCTACGCTTCACCTGTTTCTGTATCAATTGCAATAAAATTGGGTTGTGGTCTGAATGGGTTTTAGGCATATGTGTTAGTGTTACCTCTGGAAAAAGGGAGAGCCAGCTGGAAGTACACCATGCTTGATCAAGCCTCTCAAGTATATGCACTACTTTGTATAGGGGACATGTCCAAGTATATCTCGGCCCATGGAACTGGATTCCAAGAAATTTGCAATGCTATATCATTTGTCTCATTCTGTTCACATTTACAACACTAATAGGTCGTCCTCCCTTCTTGTCTATCTGGTCAATTATTTGGTTAAAATCCCCTATAAGGCACCAGGGGTAATTAATCACTGCAGAGAGTCGCTCTATGTAGTCCCAACATTCGTTACGGATCACTGGTGTTTGTGAAGCATAAATCATAGATAAAATCCAACTAATTTCCTGCCCATGAAACACTGCCATATTTAAGCACTGATTTGTGCTTGGTAGTATCCACATATTAACTTCACTATCGTGCCAGAAGCACCAAATTCCACCAGTGAAGCCTCTGGCTTCAACACAAACAACTTTATTGAAGTTTGACTGCCCGTAGGATACGCCGCGCTTTTGGTTGCTTGATCTTGTTTCTAGGAGACAGAGTATATCTGGTTTGTGTCCAACCAGGAGTTCCTTCATAATAGTAAAAAACGATGTTGATCCCACTCCTCGACAGTTCCACACTAGTATCCACGTTAAAAATTATTGGGTGTGGTTTTGGACATTCATGTCCTGGATGTCATCCCCATCCGGTGGTTCATCACGCAATCTCCACATCGAAGCATTTATACTATCATCTTTTGTTGTTGTCCTCCAATAATAGACTCAACACTTTGATCATGGGTTTAGCTTTGGGATTGTGCCATCGGTTTGTTACTGCTGCATTGTATTTATTGGATTGAGGGGCCTTATTATTAGCTTTCCTTGCCTATCTTCCCGTATGATTTGCTGCTATTCTGGGACATTTGATATGTCGAATAATGGCTTGGTAGCTGCATTACCGTGCTGAGTGCTACCTGACATTGTAGCTGGTCTCTTGGATGATGTTGATTGTGTTTTATCTTGTATTGTCGAGTCCTTACGTTTCCAGGTCTTCTAATGAGATGTTCGTTTGGAGTTATTGCCTCCTTCTAAGTTATTGGCTCGGACTTGCTCACGGCCTGTAGGTGAATTCTCTTTGGTAAGAAGTGAAATAGTGGGTTCATTTGTATTACTTGCTACTGCCTTCATTTGATTATGAAGATCCCTTACTTCTGCAGGTTGCTCTTCATGTTCCAACTGATCATCCATAACAGAATCTTCTTGAGAACATCAAATTGTGACCCGTGTTTACTGCCGCTCTTTCAGCATTTCCATTCTCTTCCGGAATTTGCTGTGGGTTATTCCGTATCACTTCGTTGGTGGCCATTTTGTTGCCGGCTCCCCTGTTTATCCCCTCTCCCTTTCTGGCCTTGTGGAGGTCTCCGTCTACGGTTAGTTGCAATCATCCACGGGCCAAAAGGGCGCTCCGGTGTTGGTCCTATAGGTTTCTTTGGTTGCTTAGTCTCTGTATTGGGTTGCCCTGCACCTTGGTTGGTTGTATGCTGGGAATTTGGACACTCGTGTGTTTTGTGTCCCAACCTACCACACTCAAAACATATCCACTGCAGCCCTTCGTACTCAACAACAAAGGAATTCCCATTTAGGACAACCTTAGTCCTCAAAACCTCTTGGAGATTCATCTCAACACAAATCCGTACATACTTTGCTCTCGTTGTTTTACAAGTGACTATGTCAACTTTGCCTGGTTTACCCACTCTTTTAGCCAATTTCAGTAAAAAATCTTCCTTTTTGATGTGATTCCCATCGAGAAGAAACTTGTCAAATTTATTTGGAGTCTTTTATTTATTTTTAGTTATCTTTTATTATCCCACATTGGTTAGATAGTATTTTATTTTTGTTATTATTTTTATTTATGGTTTTTTTGTCCCACATTGCTAAATTGGCAATTGGTCTTGGAGTCTTTAGCCTATATAAAGGCATTAAGAGTCATTGTAATCAACAGACAATTATTGAGAATTATATAAAATTTCTTCTTTGCTTGGGCAAGAAAAATTGCGTTTTTTTTAAGTTTACGTATAAACTTAATCTTGAACATCAAATTCAAGAATTGGCAATTCTTGAACGTTCACCAATCAAGGTTTCTTGGGCAGGTCTCCAAGGGGTTTTGATCAATTCCAAGGTTTTCAAGAACAGGTTTCTTGAGGGTTGAGGAGCCAAAAATCGTGATAATTCTAGATCGTTCCAACGTGTACGTGAAATTTAGGTTTTCGTATAAATATGGCGCCAAACGATCCCTTAATATCCCTTTTCCCTGAGGATCGATACCCGTACTTATCCAACTTTACTAGCAACTACCCGGTATTCGGCCGGTTAGGAGGTAGTTTTGCATGGTAGTATAGGTTTATAAATTTTCTTTTGTTTTAATGATGCAAAATCTCTCCAACAAAAGTGGCGCCGTTGCCGGGGAGTCGGTAACGGTTGTCGGATTCTATTTAGGACAATTTTCTGAGTCAAAAGGGATCGTTTTTAGCACGCAGTAGTATTTTGGCCGTAACTTTCGCTCGAGTGTCCGTTTGGAACGCAGGACCCCAATTCTGGAAAGCTCGTCCGACGCCGACGACGTGGTGAACGCCGAGGCCGTTCAGCTATTTTTGAGGTCAAAATCCACTGTTTTCCCCTCCATTTTGGCCCTAGAAGGTTTCAACACGTTTTTTTTTACCGTCTTAGTGTTTTTCTTGTTTTTAAACTTTTCGTAGGTAGGTTTCTTTTCCAGTTTCGTTTAATTTTAGGATTACATTTATTACTGTTTTATTTTATTTGATTTTCTTTCAATTATTTTCCTTACTTTTTTTTATATATAGCTTAGATCTGTTTCCGTAATTATAGATTTGTTTGATTTTATTTCCATAAGTCTTTTTCGCTTTTATTTTTATCTCGTTTTTAATTTCGTAACCTTAGTTTTTAGGTTTTCAGATTCAACGAGCAGCGTTCAACAACTTGAACGCCCGTCCACCTCAATTCTGTCCTCTGAACGAACGTTCATTCAACTGAACGAGCGTTCAGTTCTGAACGAACGTCCATTAACACTGGACGCCAGTTCAGTCTGTTCAATCATCACTTCTTTTCTTTCTTCTCTTTCCTTCTCTTTTCTTTTCTTCCTCTAAACCATCTAACCTTTTCTAAACCTATTCTAATCAACCCCAAAGGGTTGATTTCTTCCTCTCCTTTCTTCCTGGTTTATGCAAACGAGAAGTCGGAAGGACTTCGATCTTTGATCCCGAGCCTGAACGATCTATCCTTGTAAGAAGGCTTCTCCCGATTTGGACAAAATGGCGGATCAAGATCCACCAATTCCGAATCTCGACCCCCAAGCTCGATTAAATTTACTCCTTCAACAAATGCAAGCTCAAGAAGAATAAAGAGAATCAAGAAGTCGGCATAAATCAACAACTTCAACAATTCCGCCAAAACCAATTTTAATCGGCTTGAACCAGACCCCTACACTCCATATCTTAATCAAGATTTTCTTGAAGGGCATAGACCTATTCGTCCTCCCGACATGGGAGGAGTGAACTTCGACCTTAAAAATGGAGTAGTTGCACTAGTCCAAAATAGCTCTTTCCATGGCACTGCTCAAGAAGACCCGCAGACGACTTCTTGTCTACATTAAATACAAATCATGGAAGAAGGTGCCATTATCCCTGGTGTTGATTCCGAGATCGTAAAGTTGAAGCTATTTCCTTTGCTTTAAAAAGGTGAAGCAAGCGAGATGGTTTAAGTCGTTAGCACATCATTCCCTCCATACATGGAATGATGTCAAAAGAGCCTTTGCTCTTAAGTGGGTTTCACCTGGCAAGATTATGGAGATGAAACGGGAAATAGCTACGTTTGAGCAGTTGGAGGACGAAACTGTTGGCAAAGCTTGGGAAAGATTGAATCTTTTGATGAGAAAGTGCCCCAATCACGGATATGATAGACATGAGTTGTTGGAACTATTTTACAGAGGAGTCTCTCAACCTAATAGAGACTATCTTGACTCCACAAACTCATGGATCCTTCTGGGGAGGTGATGAGATCGCCACAGAGTGGTCGAGACCATCGCCAAGAACAATATGTGGTCGACTCCTAAGAAGACCAATATTGTTAAGAAAGAAGGCACTGCAAGCAATCCCGATACACAATTTGTTGGTTGCTCGGATGGAATCGATAAGCAAGCGGTGGCCAATCTTTGAGATGCGACCTTACGAGGTGAATTATCTTGGAACACAGCGGGGATCGAGATGACGGAGGAGGTAAACTTAATGGATAATCAAAACCAACCCTTCCGAAACTTCAACCAGAACCATAACTATTTAGGATTTCAAAGACAAAACTTCAATCAAGCCAAGCTACCCCCTGGCCCTTCAAATTCGAATTCTTTCAACTCGAACTATCAAAGGCCGATTCAGAACTCCCAAAGGCCTCAAGGTGGTGGAATCAAACTCGAACAACAATCATACCACCTCATGTGTCCTCAACACAAATTCGATGAGTGGTAGACATGGTGAAGACTCGCTCTACTAGTGTTAAAGCAATTGAGAGACAAGTTGGTCAAATGGCGCATCAAAGAAGCAAGAGACCTCACGGTAAACTTCCGAGTTATACCGAGAGAAATCCAAAGTCGATGTGAATGTTTGCACCGCCATTACACCTCGGTGGGAGTATGGGCAAGAAGAGGAGTTAAACGAAGTAACTCGAGAAGTGGTAAGAAAATTTGGACCCGGCAAGATGTCGGAACGAGTAGCCCCTCCCCGACGCCATGAGTTCGGGAGGGAAATCAGAAACCACATGCCGAAGAAAGCAACGATGAGGAGCTTAGTGACAATTCTTCGGAGGATGAAAATAATTCTGATGACGAGGAAAGAAAGGAAAGTCAAGGGGCGGTACCCCTGACTAAGAAAAAGGAAGAAAAGTTTGTGAGATGGAAGGATAAGGAGGATGAGGCAACAAAGAATCAGGCCACGAAGAATTATAAAGCCCTTCCTTATCCCCCAAAAAGGAAAGAGAAAGCCCTCACTAATGACAAGCAGAGATGCTGGAGGAGTGAGAGGATGCTTAGAGACACTCAAGTTAGTATGCCCTTAGCCGAGGTATTAATCGAGATGCCTAAATGCTCTAAGTATCTTAAAGAATTCTGTGGGAGTAAGAGAAAGCTTCAGGGGATGGTGAAGAAGTGCTTCGCGAGGATTGCGCGATGGTTTCACTGAAAATTGTCATAAGCGAGGTGACCTGGCGCACCTTCAATCTCCCGTGAGATCGAAGGTCATTTATTCAAAACGCCTTATGCGACTCAGGGCCTCTATAAATGTGATGCCATTAAACGTATGCAAAAGCTCGGGTTAGATAAAAGGATGCGGAACGCCCGATTTCTCTTGGATGGTAGATAAATCTAGCCGGATCGCAGCCGGTTGTGTAGCTAATGTGCTCCTTCAAGTTGAACATTTAGTCTTCCCCTACCGATCGGGTTATTCTAGACTATCCACCGATAAGGAGATGCCTCTAATTCTAGGCCGAACCTTTTAGACACTTCTAACGCTCTCATCGACTTACGCAAAGGACAGATTACTCTTAGAGTCGGTGACACATCCGTCACCTTCACACGAGGACACATCCCTGAAAGAGCCGTAATTGATGAAATATCGTTTGTCGGAAGCCATCTATGAGGACGAAAAAGATGCCTACTTTGAAGAAGCAGAGAGTTGACAGAGATAGGTGTTTTTGAAGTCTTGGACATTGAGGATCCGGCCGATCGCGGACCACCTTCTAATTCATTTCAAGCCGTAGGCATTGACGAGTCATCTTCACTCGCCACACACTGGGCTGTTATTGAGTTAGAAGCATGGAGATGCCCAAACAACAAACGATGATTTCAAAGAACTCGAGTCAGGAAGACTTCATCCTGGTGAAGAAGAAGCTCACGATGGGTAGTTGGGACGAGGTAGAGTTTTGGAGAGAAGCTACTCATTGGGAAGTAGATGATTGGGAAGAGTTTGGCGTAAGAGCTTAAAGATGAAGAGTTAAGAAAAATGATCGATCACAAGAAAAAGGAAGCAAGTGTTGACCGGAGGATTCCGATGGATGATTTGATCCAGACCTTCTCGGGGGTTGAGCCTCGGGAAGATGAGGTGTGTTCTACTTCGTCAACCACTTCAAGCTCATAAGGAGAAAGGTGGCCCGTTAAAGTCTAGTATTGAGCAACCACCTCACCGATTTAGAGCTCAAACCGCTTCCAAAACACCTTAAGTATATCTTTCTTAAGGATGGAGATAAATTGCCGTTGATCATTTCTTCGAAACTCGACCAAGAGCAAGAAGCACAGCTGATAGAAGTGCTTAAGAATAACATCCTCGCGTTCGGTTGGCAAGTGGGTGATATCCGAGGGATCAGCCCAGACATATGCATGCATAAAATCCGAACGGAGGAAGGAGCTAAAAAGGTAAGACAACCTCGCCAAGCAGTGAATCCGCATATGCAAGAGGTTGTTAAAAAGGAGGTTATAAAGTGGCTCGACATGGGAATCATCTACGCAATCGCCGATAGCGAGTGGGTCAGCCCTACTCAAGTTGTGCCAAAGAAGGGCGGTATTACGGTTGAAAAGAATGAAAAAGGGGAGGAAGTTGCCCTACGACTCGTGACAGGCTACAGAGTCTGTATTGACTATCGTAGACTTAATGAGGTTACTGCCAAGGACCACTTTCCCCTACCCTTCATTGACCAGCTAATTGAAAGACTGAGTGGTCATAAGTATTATTGTTTCCTTGATGGCTATTCCGGCTACTTCCAGATAGCCATTGATCCTAATGACCAAGAGAAGACAACTTTTACGTGTCCATCTGGTACTTTTGCTTTTCGCAGAATGCCATTCGGTCTATGCAATGCACCCGCGACTTTTCAACGGTGTATGTTGGCCATTTTTGATGGACTTGTTGAGAAATGCATGGAAGTCTTCATGGACGACTTCTCAGTCTACGGCGATAGTTTTGATGAAATTTTAGAGAACCTAGATATGGTACTCTGTTGGGAGGATTTTGCATCATAAAAACAAAAGAAAATTTATAAACCTATACTTAACATGCAAACTAACTCCTAACCGACCAAATATCGGGTAGTTGATAGCATAGTAGGGTAAGTACAGGGTCGATCCACAGGGAAAAGGGATGAAGGATCTAATCTCACTAATTCTCTCAATTGCTACTCAAGAAACGGAAGACAAAACGTAAAAACAGAAAATAATTCAAATAATCTAACCTAAGGAATAAAATAAACAATCTAATCTAAAGACATGGGATCAAATAATGTACAAACCTATGTGATCTCAATCCTAGTTCAATTTATGATTTTAATTCAGTTTGTGGTTTCACCTTATCACGAGACATAAACCCCTAATTCCTTAGTGAATTTATTCTCAAGCTACGGATTCCTAATTCCTTAGTAAATCCAATTTATCAATCTCTCATCTTCCGAATGTTGAGACTGATTTTCAATACAAAACTCGGTGTAGATTCAGGTTAACTCTCGTATTTTAGAATCTAACAACCTAGGAATCTAACCAATTAATTTGTCACATAATCAACGGCTAAAAACCCTATCTTTCTATGGTGATCTAGTGTTTATGCAACTTCCGTATTATAAACATCGATAGAAAACTAAATCTCTCGATCTATTCTCACATAGCATCATAATCATAAAAGATACAAAGTGAAGTAAAGATCATGAACATAAACTAGAATTGAATTAATTGAAATAAAACAAACTCACATAGTTTTGGTACATTTGATGAACTCCAAGCATCAACAATGAAAGAAAAAAAAACGATCCTAATCTTACCCGGATCACCCGAGCACAAGGCTCGGGTGACCGCCTTGAACTCTCAAGAAGAGGCTGCTCGCTGCTGTGTTTTGGCGGCTGTGGAATAATGTGTGTATTAGGGTAAAAATCGCGCTGCTTTTATAGAAAAATCAAGTCGGTTGTTACAAAGAACGGTGCCGGACGCCCGTCCATAATGTCGGACGCCCGTCCAGCTCTCCCGAACAGATTCTGAACTTGTAACGCTCATATCTCGGGCCTCGTAAGTCGGAATGGAGTGATTCAAAATCCTGTAGAATCCTCTCTTCAAGACCTACAACTCTTATCTTGAGGTCCAGAGTCAAATCGGTTGTTATCATATCAAGAACTGCGTTGCAAGGTCGTCACTACCCGAATCCTGATTTTCTTCCTCGGGACGCCGTCCAAGATCTCGAGACGCTCGTTCCTTCAGCCTTGAACTTGTGCCGACGTTCGCTCACTTAGCGCCCAAACTCGGAATGTAAATACACCTCTCGAACGCTGGTTCCGCTTCTCAAACGTGCGTTTGAATCCGGACGCTGTCTGCGCTTATAATGGACGCCGTCCACTTAGCCTTGACATCGAATTTATTGATTTTTCCATCTTTATCTTGATTGATTTCTTTCCTTATCTCTTCCTATCTTCCATAAACTTGATTGATCCTCTATTATCTCGAAATTAGCTCTTTAGGATCACCTTTTCCAACATAATTGAGTATCTACAACAATAGGAAAACATACCAAAACATAACACAATTCCAAAATAACATAAAATCATACTTTAAGCACATAATTTGTTACATTTTCATATTTAACCATTAAAAACCTCATTTACTCAATTAATCAATTATAAGCTCGATTCCTATGAAAATAATCCAAATATGAGGGAAATTGATATATAAAACATATGTGAAAATCACTATAATTTGACCCTAAACAACACCCCACACTTATCTTTTGCTCGCCCCCGAGCAAAACAGTAACAAAGCCAAGCTTGAGACAAATAAACATCTATACAAATATGAAGCATATTTATTAACTTAGAAGTTCACCCAAGTGAGTGTGTGCATAGCCATAATAAACTTCCACTAAGTTCCACAATTTGAATGTTATTCAAACCAAAACTAGCCCGGTTTCCCATCTAAGTTAGAAATATTCAAAAACTATAATGCACTTTACAAGACATACATATCCCAAAAAGAAATAGTAGAGAATATCTAAAACATTTCCGACATACTTAGAGGATAATCCCTACAACATATCTTTCGAGTTTATACTTGGGATAAGATAGACGATAACTTAGTCTTATATTCATTTCACATCAATTGTTAAGTTGATCTAACCATTTCACTTTAAACACACATTAGAAGAAGCTATTGCCTCATAGCGTAATAGAACATTTCGAGATAATACCCTACCTTACTCCAATCATAAGGCAGCTTTTCCTAAACCGCCGTGAGCTCTTAGTCATCATAGTGGTATAGGACTTACGTGGTAAACCCTACCGCACCCAAATCATTGACTAGCTTTCGACACACCCTTCTACAATTATGTTTACTTAGAGATTTTCGGGCAAGTGTGGAAAAGATTATTTTCTAGTAGCACAGACCACTGAGCATAACACCTCAAGTAAACAATTTATTACTATTGCAAAGACTTAATCACGTTTCACTTATCACATTCAAACTTATAGATATTCACAGTATGTCATACTTTAACTCTAAATACAAACTACTAAACTTTTCAAGAATTGTACATAAGCAAAGAAACATGCTATAATCATCAAAAATCTCCAACCAAAATGGGGTAGGCTTTCAACATTTAGCTCATCATTTACTATGGCATGTGAAAAAAAAAAGTGTCGGGTGAAACAACTAAAATTACCAAATATACAGAATATAGCAAAAATGATATAAACTCAAGCAAAGACATGCAGTGCTCACTCGGGACAAAACAAAAATTTTAAAATTAAGCACTTTTCATAGAAAATTATAACTAATATGAGCAAATGAAAGTAGATACATAAATCATCTATCCCTTCCCCCACACTTAGATTGCAACTTGTCCTCATGTTGTGCAAAATAAAAGAAAAGAGAACTTAGCTGATTGTATGCCGAAAGGGAGCTATTCTGGAAGTGTTTCGAACCAAAGCCAAAAATTCTCGACGAACTCAAGAGATCGTGGACCATCCACCGGAAAAGCGATATCATCCGAAAACTCACAATAGCTAATGCAAATACCCCCGCACACTTGACAAACATGAAATACCTGGGGATAGGGGAAGATAACATATAAAGCACGAGGAAAGGAAGTTCAGAGAATTTTTAGATTAAGCTCATATAAAGATGGACATATACATGGAATATTACAAAATAGTAGGGCTAGGTGCAACTATATGAAAATGCATTACAATGCAATCTACGTGAAAAATCCTAAAAATAAAAACGAGGTAGTATTACGGAAACCGACAGTTAACTACACTCAAAAAGAAAAATAAACTAGGTGGTATTACGAAAACCGACAGTTAACTACACTCAAAAAGAAAAATAAACTAGGTGGTATTACGAAAACCGACAGTGACCACACTTAAGAAAAATAAAAGGAAAAATAGAAAAACAATGCAACTATATGAAATGCAACTAAATGAAATGCATTTAAATGATATGCAAAAGAAAATAAAATAAAAGAAAGAAAACTAGCCCACTATATGCAACACGACATATATATAAACGTCTACCACATAATGACAAAGTTACGATAAACGCAGCATCTTGTCGCCACTAGTGCCGACGCGCCTTAAGACTTATCGAAAGTGATAGACTTATGGAAACAAACAGTCATCTATCTAAATGGTATAACTCATATGGAGAAAGGGACGTAGCATACGGAAAACCGGCGAAGAGCTACCCATATGAACTATAAAAACAAAGGAAGCACGTAAGTCTTAAAAGCTTAAAAGATTCATCGAGCGGTATGTAGCATACGGGAACCGACATTAGCTACTAATTAACTATAAGAACGATTATAGCTTACGAGAACCGATAATCACTATAACATGCCTAGATGAATCATATATAAGGAATTGATCAATTATCTAACATGGATTCATAGATGGAAAGGTAAAAACATATAAGTTCGTGGCATCTATGTAAAAATCAATTAGCCACGAAGCTCGAATGAAAAATCCACATCAAATAAAAGCATTGAAAATAAAATCAAGAAATTTAGAACCTGGATGAACCCCCGGATTTAACGCTCACTTAGCGTCGAATCGGACGGGCGTTCCACCTGCGCACGCTAAATGCGCGCTTTGAAAACCGACCGGACGGGCGTTCGTAGAAAGTATAGGCGCCGCCTGGTCCTCTAAGTTAGAAACAGATTGAAAATATTTGAACGGACGAAAGCGCCCAATACTTCCAACGCTCGTTCACTGCAGATGAAGAAGCGGACGGGCGCCCAATGTAACGCACGCCGCCCATACAACAAGAATGCACAGATAAAGCAGAAAAACACAGCAGAAACCCTAAATACTTATGAACACAACACAAAGAACACAAATCACAAAGACAAAGCTGACCTTATCAAATTAAGCATGTGGGTTAGACTAGGTAACACATAAACATATAAACTTCACGTAAAACAAGTTGAGTAAAAACTTTTGCACATTCTTAACCTAACGGTCATCGAAACACGGCAAAATAAAAACTCTCAACTTGGTATACGCTACTTTTATTAAAAACAAAAATAAAACGTAACAAAATCGAGAACTAACAAAACTAGATTCAACATGACACCTATTCCCCGGCAACGGCGCCACTTTTGTTGGGAGGATTTTGCATCATAAAAACAAAAGAAAATTTATAAACCTATACTTAACATGCAAACTAACTCCTAACCGACCAAATATCGGGTAGTTGATAGCATAGTAGGGTAAGTACTGGCAGTCGATCCACAGGAAAAGGGATGAAGGATCTAATCTCACTAATTCTCTCAATTGCTACTCAAGAAACGGAAGACAAAACGTAAAAACAGAAAATAATTCAAATAATCTAACCTAAGGAATAAAATAAACAATCTAATCTAAAGACATGGGATCAAATAATGTACAAACCTATGTGATCTCAATCCTAGTTCAATTTATGATTTTAATTCAGTTTGTGGTTTCACCTTATCACGAGACATAAACCCCTAATTCCTTAGTGAATTTATTCTCAAGCTACGGATTCCTAATTCCTTAGTAAATCCAATTTATCAATCTCTCATCTTCCGAATGTTGAGACTGATTTTCAATACAAAACTCGGTGTAGATTCAGGTTAACTCTCGTATTTTAGAATCTAACAACCTAGGAATCTAACCAATTAATTTGTCACATAATCAACGGCTAAAAACCCTATCTTTCTATGGTGATCTAGTGTTTATGCAACTTCCGTATTATAAACATCGATAGAAAACTAAATCTCTCGATCTATTCTCACATAGCATCATAATCATAAAAAGATACAAAGTGAAGTAAAGATCATGAACATAAACTAGAATTGAATTAATTGAAATAAAACAAACTCACATAGTTTTGGTACATTGGATGAACTCCAAGCATCAACAATGAAAGAAACGAAAAAAAACGATCCTAATCTTACCCGGATCACCCGAGCACAAGGCTCGGGTGACCGGCCTTGAACTCCTCAAGAAGGCTCGCTGCTGCTTTGTGTTTTGCGGCTGTGGAATAATGTGTGTATTAGGGTAAAAATCGCGCTGCTTTTATAGAAAAATCAAGTCGGTTGCTACAGTAACGGTGCCGGACGCCCGTCCATAATGTCGGACGCCCGTCCAGCTCTCCTGGAACAGATTCTGAACTTGTAACGCTCATATCTCGGGCCTCGTAAGTCGGAATGGAGTGATTCAAAATCCTGTAGAATCCTCTCTTCAAGCCCTACAACTCTTCTCTTGAGGTCCAGAGTCAAATCGGTTGTTATCATATCAAGAACTGCGTTGCAAGGTCGTCACTACCCGGAATCCTGATTTTCTTCCTCACGGGACTTCGTCCAAATATCTCAGACGTTCGTTCCTTCAGCCTTGAACTTGTGCGACGTTCGTTCACTTAGCGCCCAAACTCTCGGAATGTAAAATACACCTCAACGCTGGTTCCGCTTCTCAAACGTGCGTTTGAATCCGGACTTCGTCTCGCTTATAATGGGACGCCGTCCACTTAGCCTTGACATCGAATTTATTGATTTTTCCATCTTTATCTTGATTGATTTCTTTCCTTATCTCTTCCTATCTTCCATAAACTTGATTGATCCTCTATTATCTCGAAATTAGCTCTTTAGGATCACCTTTTCCAACATAATTGAGTATCTACAACAATAGGAAAACATACCAAAACATAACACAATTCCAAAATAACATAAAATCATACTTTAAGCACATAATTTGTTACATTTTCATATTTAACCATTAAAAACCTCATTTACTCAATTAATCAATTATAAGCTCGATTCCTATGAAAATAATCCAAATATGAGGAAATTGATATATAAAACATATGTGAAAATCACTATAATTTGACCCTAAACAACACCCCACACTTATCTTTTGCTCGTCCCGAGCAAAAGCAGTAACAAAGCCAAGCTTGAGACAAATAAACATCTATACAAATATGAAGCATATTTATTAACTTAGAAGTTCACCCAAGTGAGTGTGTGCATAGCCATAATAAACTTCCACTAAGTTCCACAATTTGAATGTTATTCAAACCAAAACTAGCCCGGTTTCCCATCTAAGTTAGAAATATTCAAAACTATAACAGCACTTTACAAGACATACATATCCCAAAAAGAAATAGTAGAGAATATCTAAAACATTTCCGACATACTTAGAGGATAATCCCTACAACATATCTTTCGGTTTATACTGGGGATAAGATAGACGATAACTTAGTCTTATATTCATTTCACATCAATTGTTAAGTTGATCTAACCATTTCACTTTAAACACACAGAAGAAGCTATTGCCCTCATAGCGAGAATAGGACATTTCGAGATAATACCCTACCTTACTCCAATCATAAGGCAGCTTTTCCTAACTGTCGTGAGCTCTTAGTCATCATAGTGGTATAGGACTTACGTGGTAAACCCTACCGCACCCAAATCATTGACTAGCTTTCGACACACCCTTCTACAATTATGTTTACTTAGAGATTTCTGGCTGGCAGTGGAAAAGATTATTTTCTAGTAGCACAGACCACTGAGCATAACACCTCAAGTAAACAATTTATTACTATTGCAAAGACTTAATCACGTTTCACTTATCACATTCAAACTTATAGATATTCACAAGATGTCATACTTTAACTCTAAATACAAACTACTAAACTTTTCAAGAATTGTACATAAGCAAAGAAACATGCTATAATCATCAAAAATCTCCAACCAAAATGGGGTAGGCTTTCAACATTTAGCTCATCATTTACTATGGCATGTGAAAAAAAAAAGTGTCGGGTGAAACAACTAAAATTACCAAATATACAGAATATAGCAAAAATGATATAAACTCAAGCAAAGACATGCAGTGCTCACTCGGGACAAAACAAAAATTTTAAAATTAAGCACTTTTCATAGAAAATTATAACTAATATGAGCAAATGAAAGTAGATACATAAATCATCTATCCCTTCCCCCACACTTAGATTGCAACTTGTCCTCATGTTGTGCAAAATAAAAGAAAAGAGAACTTAGCTGATTGTATGCCGAAAGGGAGCTATTCTGGAAGTGTTTCGAACCAAAGCCAAAAATTCTCGACGAACTCAGTAGACTGTGGACCATCCACCGGAAAACTGATATCATCTGAAAACTCACAATAGCTAATGCAAATACCCTGCACACTTGACAAACATGAAATACCTCGGGGATAGGGGGAAGATAACATATAAAGCACAGGAAAGGAAGTCTAGAGAATTTTTAGATTAAGCTCATATAAAGATGGACATATACATGGAATATTACAAAATAGTAGGCTAGTGCAACTATATGAAAATGCATTACAATGCAATCTACGTGAAAAATCCTAAAAATAAAAACGAGGTAGTATTACGGAAACCGGCGATTAACTACACTCAAAAAGAAAAATAAACTAGGTGGTATTACGAAAACCGACAGTTAACTACACTCAAAAAGAAAAATAAACTAGGTGGTATTACGAAAACCGACAGTGACCACACTTAAGAAAAATAAAAGGAAAAATAGAAAAACAATGCAACTATATGAAATGCAACTAAATGAAATGCATTTAAATGATATGCAAAAAGAAAATAAAATAAAAGAAAGAAAACTAGCCCACTATATGCAACACGACATATATATAAACGTCTACCACATAATGACAAGTTACGATAAACGCATGTTGTCGCCACTAGTGCCGACGCGCTTAAGACTTATCGAAAGTGATAGACTTATGAAACAAACATCATCTATCTAAAGGTATAACTCATATGGAGAAAGGGCGTAGCATACGGAAAACCGACAGTAGCTACCCATATGAACTATAAAAACAAAGGAAGCACGTAAGTCTTAAAAGCTTAAAAGATTCATCGGAGCGGTATGTAGCATACGGGAACCGACATTAGCTACTAATTAACTATAAGAACAGTTATAGCTTACGAGAACCGACAGTCACTATAACATGCCTAGATGAATCATATATAAGGAATTGATCAATTATCTAACATGGATTCATAGATGGAAAGGTAAAAACATATAAGTTCAGGGCATCTATGTAAAAATCAATTAGCCACAGAAGCTCGAATGAAAAATCCACATCAAATAAAAGCATTGAAAATAAAATCAAGAAATTTAGAACCTGGACTGAACCCCGGACGAACGTTCACTTAGCGTTCAGAACTGGACGGGCGTTCCACCTTGCAGACGCTCGTCTGCCTTGAAAACCGACCGGACGGGCGTTCAGAAAGTATAGACGCTCGTCTGGTCCTCTAAATCAGAACAGGATTGAAAATATTTGAACGGACGAGCGTCCAATACTTCCCAACGCTTCGTTCACTGCGCAGATGAAGAATCGGACGGGCGCCCAACAGTAATGTACGCCGTCCATACAACAAGAATGCACAGCAAAGAGAAAAAACAAGCAAAACCCTAAATACTTATGAACACAACACAAAGAACACAAATCACAAAGACCAGCGACCTTATCAAATTAAGCACGTGGGTTAGACTAGGTAACACATAAACATATAAACTTCACGTAAAACAAGTTGAGTAAAAAACTTTTGCACATTCTTAACCTAACGGTCATCGAAACACGGCAAAATAAAAACTCTCAACTTGGTATACGCTACTTTTATTAAAAACAAAAATAAAACGTAACAAAATCGAGAACTAACAAAACTAGATTCAACATGACACCTATTCCCCGGCAACGGCGCCACTTTTGTTGGGAGGATTTTGCATCATAAAAACAAAAGAAAATTTATAAACCTATACTTAACATGCAAACTAACTCCTAACCGACCAAATATCGGGTAGTTGATAGCATAGTAGAGGGTAAATGCAGTGGTCGATCCACGAGGAAAAGGGATGAAGGATCTAATCTCACTAATTCTCTCAATTGCTACTCAAGAAGCGGAAGACAAAGCGTAAAAGCAGAAAATAATTCAAATAATCTAACCTAAGGAATAAAATAAACAATCTAATCTAAAGACATGGGATCAAATAATGTACAAACCTATGTGATCTCAATCCTAGTTCAATTTATGATTTTAATTCGGTTTGTGGTTTCACCTTATCACGAGACATAAACCCCTAATTCCTTAGTGAATTTATTCTCAAGCTACTGATTCCTAATTCCTTAGTAAATCCAATTTATCAATCTCTCATCTTCCGAATGTTGAGACTGATTTTCAATACAAAACTCGGTGTAGATTCGAGTTAACTCTCGTATTTTAGAATCTAACAACCTAGGAATCTAACCAATTAATTTGTCACATAATCAACGGCTAAAAACCCTATCTTTCTATGGTGATCTAGTGTTTATGCAACTTCCGTATTATAAACATCGATAGAAAACTAAATCTCTCGATCTATTCTCACATAGCATCATAATCATAAAAGATACAAAGTGAAGTAAAGATCATGAACATAAACTAGAATTGAATTAATTGAAATAAAACAAACTCACATAGTTTTGGTACATTGGATGAACTCCAAGCATCAACAATGAAGAAAAAAAAAAAGCGATCCTAATCTTACCCGGATCACCCGAGCACAAGGCTCGGGTGACCGGCCTTGAACTCCTCAAGAAGGGCTGCTGCTGCTGTGTTTTGCGGCTGTGGAATAATGTGTGTATTAGGGTAAAAATCGCGCTGCTTTTATAGAAAAATCAAGTCGGTTGCTACAGTAACGGTGCCGGACGCCCGTCCATAATGTCGGACGCCCGTCCAGCTCTCCTGGAACAGATTCTGAACTTGTAACGCTCATATCTCGGGCCTCGTAAGTCGGAATGGAGTGATTCAAAATCCTGTAGAATCCTCTCTTCAAGACCTACAACTCTTATCTTGAGGTCCAGAGTCAAATCGGTTGTTATCATATCAAGAACTGCGTTGCAAGGTCGTCACTACCCGGAATCCTGATTTTCTTCCTCTGGACGCTCGTCCAGTATCTCAGACGTTCGTTCCTTCAGCCTTGAACTTGTGCCAGACGTTCGTTCACTTAGCGTCCAAACTCTCGGAATGTAAAATACACCTCTGAACGCTGGTTCCGCTTCTCAAACGTGCGTTTGAATCGGACGCTAAATCGCTTATAATGGACGCCGTCCACTTAGCCTTGACATCGAATTTATTGATTTTTCCATCTTTATCTTGATTGATTTCTTTCCTTATCTCTTCCTATCTTCCATAAACTTGATTGATCCTCTATTATCTCGAAATTAGCTCTTTAGGATCACCTTTTCCAACATAATTGAGTATCTACAACAATAGGAAAACATACCAAAACATAACACAATTCCAAAATAACATAAAATCATACTTTAAGCACATAATTTGTTACATTTTCATATTTAACCATTAAAAACCTCATTTACTCAATTAATCAATTATAAGCTCGATTCCTATGAAAATAATCCAAATATGAGGAAATTGATATATAAAACATATGTGAAAATCACTATAATTTGACCCTAAACAACACCCCCTACACTTATCTTTTGCTCGTCCCCGAGCAAAACAGAACAAAGCCAAGCTTGAGACAAATAAACATCTATACAAATATGAAGCATATTTATTAACTTAGAAGTTCACCCAAGTGAGTGTGTGCATAGCCATAATAAACTTCCACTAAGTTCCACAATTTGAATGTTATTCAAACCAAAACTAGCCCGGTTTCCCATCTAAGTTAGAAATATTCAAAAACTATAACAGGCACTTTACAAGACATACATATCCCAAAAAGAAATAGTAGAGAATATCTAAAACATTTCCGACATACTTAGAGGATAATCCCTACAACATATCTTTCAGTTTATACTGGGGATAAGATAGACGATAACTTAGTCTTATATTCATTTCACATCAATTGTTAAGTTGATCTAACCATTTCACTTTAAACACACATTAGAAGAAGCTATTGCCCTCATAGCAGAATAGGACATTTCGAGATAATACCCTACCTTACTCCAATCATAAGGCAGCTTTTCCTAACTGTCGTGAGCTCTTAGTCATCATAGTGGTATAGGACTTACGTGGTAAACCCTACCGCACCCAAATCATTGACTAGCTTTCGACACACCCTTCTACAATTATGTTTACTTAGAGATTTCTGGCTGGCAGTGGAAAAGATTATTTTCTAGTAGCACAGACCACTGAGCATAACACCTCAAGTAAACAATTTATTACTATTGCAAAGACTTAATCACGTTTCACTTATCACATTCAAACTTATAGATATTCACAGTATGTCATACTTTAACTCTAAATACAAACTACTAAACTTTTCAAGAATTGTACATAAGCAAAGAAACATGCTATAATCATCAAAAATCTCCAACCAAAATGGGGTAGGCTTTCAACATTTAGCTCATCATTTACTATGGCATGTGAAAAAAAAAAGTGTCGGGTGAAACAACTAAAATTACCAAATATCTGAGAATATAGCAAAAATGATATAAACTCAAGCAAAGACATGCAAAGTGCTCACTCGGGACAAAACAAAAATTTTAAAATTAAGCACTTTTCATAGAAAATTATAACTAATATGAGCAAATGAAAGTAGATACATAAATCATCTATCCCTTCCCCCACACTTAGATTGCAACTTGTCCTCATGTTGTGCAAAATAAAAGAAAAGAGAACTTAGGTGATTGTATGCCGAAAGTGGAGCTATTGGAAGTGTTTCAACCAAAGCCAAAAATTTCTCGATTTAACTCATGTAGATCGTGGACCATCCACCGGAAAAGCGATATCATCCGAAAACTCACAATAGCTAATGCAAATACCTGCACACTTGACAAACATGAAATACCTCGGGATATGGGGAAGATAACATATAAAGCACAGGAAAGGAAGTCTAGAGAATTTTTAGATTAAGCTCATATAAAGATGGACATATACATGGAATATTACAAAATAGTAGGGCTAGGTGCAACTATATGAAAATGCATTACAATGCAATCTACGTGAAAAATCCTAAAAATAAAAACGAGGTAGTATTACGGAAACCGACAGTTAACTACACTCAAAAAGAAAAATAAACTAGGTGGTATTACGAAAACCGACAGTTAACTACACTCAAAAAGAAAAATAAACTAGGTGGTATTACGAAAACCGACAGTGACCACACTTAAGAAAAATAAAAGGAAAAATAGAAAAACAATGCAACTATATGAAATGCAACTAAATGAAATGCATTTAAATGATATGCAAAAAGAAAATAAAATAAAAGAAAGAAAACTAGCCCACTATATGCAACACGACATATATATAAACGTCTACCACATAATGACAAAGTTACGATAAAAGCGATCTTGTCATCTACTAGTGCCGACGCGCCTTAAGACTTATCGAAAGTGATAGACTTATGGAAACAAGCGAGTCATCTATCTAAGCAGGTATAACTCATATGGAGAAAGGGCGTAGCATACGGAAAACCGGCGATAGCTACCCATATGAACTATAAAAACAAAGGAAGCACGTAAGTCTTAAAAGCTTAAAAGATTCATCGGAGCGGTATGTAGCATACGGGAACCGACATTAGCTACTAATTAACTATAAGAACGATTTATAGCTTACGAGAACCGGCGATCACTATAACATGCCTAGATGAATCATATATAAGGAATTGATCAATTATCTAACATGGATTCATAGATGGAAAGGTAAAAACATATAAGTTCGAGGCATCTATGTAAAAATCAATTAGCCCACGAAGCTCGAATGAAAAATCCACATCAAATAAAAGCATTGAAAATAAAATCAAGAAATTTAGAACCTGGATGAAACCCGGACTAACGTTCACTTAGCGTTCGTAATCGGACGGGCGTTCCACCTTGCGGCGCGCTCGCGCGCTTGAAAACCGACCGGACGGGCGTTCAGAAAGTATAGACGCTCGTCTGGTCCTCTAAGTTAGAACAGGATTGAAAATATTTGAACGGACGAGCGTCCAATACTTCCCAACGCTCGTTCACATGCTGCAGATGAAGAACTGGACGGGCGTCCAACAGAACAGACGCTCGTCCATACAACAAGAATGCCGCAGGCTGGCAGGAAAAACACAGCAAAACCCTAAATACTTATGAACACAACACGGCAACACAAATCACAAAGACAAAGAGCGACCTTATCAAATTAAGCACGCAGGGGTTAGACTAGGTAACACATAAACATATAAACTTCACGTAAAACAAGTTGAGTAAAAACTTTTGCACATTCTTAACCTAACGGTCATCGAAACACGGCAAAATAAAAACTCTCAACTTGGTATACGCTACTTTTATTAAAAACAAAAATAAAACGTAACAAAATCGAGAACTAACAAAACTAGATTCAACATGACACCTATTCCCGGCAACGGCGCCACTTTTGTTGGGAGGATTTTGCATCATAAAAACAAAAGAAAATTTATAAACCTATACTTAACATGCAAACTAACTCTAACCGACCAAATATCGGGTAGTTGATAGCATAGTAGGTAAGTATTGTGGTCGATCCACAGAGGAAAAGGGATGAAGGATCTAATCTCACTAATTCTCTCAATTGCTACTCAAGAAACGGAAGACAAAACGTAAAAGCAGTAAAAATAATTCAAATAATCTAACCTAAGGAATAAAATAAACAATCTAATCTAAAGACATGGGATCAAATAATGTACAAACCTATGTGATCTCAATCTAGTTCAATTTATGATTTTAATTCAGTTTGTGGTTTCACCTTATCACGAGACATAAACCCCTAATTCCTTAGTGAATTTATTCTCAAGCTACGGATTCCTAATTCCTTAGTAAATCCAATTTATCAATCTCTCATCTTCCGAATGTTGAGACTCGATTTTCAATACAAAACTCGGTGTAGATTCAGAGTTAACTCTCGTATTTTAGAATCTAACAACCTAGGAATCTAACCAATTAATTTGTCACATAATCAACGGCTAAAAACCCTATCTTTCTATGGTGATCTAGTGTTTATGCAACTTCCGTATTATAAACATCGATAGAAAACTAAATCTCTCGATCTATTCTCACATAGCATCATAATCATAAAAAGATACAAAGTGAAGTAAAGATCATGAACATAAACTAGAATTGAATTAATTGAAATAAAACAAACTCACATAGTTTTGGTACATTGGATGAACTCCAAGCATCAACAATGAAAGAAACGAAAAAAAACGATCCTAATCTTACCCGGATCACCCGAGCACAAGGCTCGGGTGACCGTATGAACTCCTCAAGAAGGGCTGCTGCTGCTGCTGTGTTTTGCGGCTGTGGAATAATGTGTGTATTAGGGTAAAAATCGCGCTGCTTTTATAGAAAAATCAAGTCGGTTGCTCTGAGAGCGGTGCCGGACGCCCGTCCATAATGTCGGACGCCCGTCCAGCTCTCCTGGAACAGATTCTGAACTTGTAACGCTCATATCTCGGGCCTCGTAAGTCGGAATGGAGTGATTCAAAATCCTGTAGAATCCTCTCTTCAAGACCTACAACTCTTATCTTGAGGTCCAGAGTCAAATCGGTTGTTATCATATCAATAACTGCGTTGCAAGGTCGTCACTACCCGGAATCCTGATTTTCTTCCTCTGGACGCTCGTCCAGTATCTCAGACGTTCGTTCCTTCACCTTGAACTTGTGCCGACGTTCGTTCACTTAGCGTCAAACTCTCGGAATGTAAAATACACCTCAACGCTGGTTCCGCTTCTCAAACGTGCGTTTGAATCGACGCCGCCTCGCTTATAATGGACGCTCGTCCACTTAGCCTTGACATCGAATTTATTGATTTTTCCATCTTTATCTTGATTGATTTCTTTCCTTATCTCTTCCTATCTTCCATAAACTTGATTGATCCTCTATTATCTCGAAATTAGCTCTTTAGGATCACCTTTTCCAACATAATTGAGTATCTACAACAATAGGAAAACATACCAAAACATAACACAATTCCAAAATAACATAAAATCATACTTTAAGCACATAATTTGTTACATTTTCATATTTAACCATTAAAACCTCATTTACTCAATTAATCAATTATAAGCTCGATTCTATGAAAATAATCCAAATATGAGGAAATTGATATATAAAACATATGTGAAAATCACTATAATTTGACCCTAAACATACTCCAACGTTGCGTTGAGAAGAATCTGGTGCTTAACTGGGAAAAATGCCATTTTCTAGTTGATGAAGGAATTGTTTTGGGACATAAGGTGTCCAATGCTGGTATTCAAGTTGATAAGGCTAAGGTCGAAGCCATTGAAAGGATGACGTACCCTAAGACAGTGAAAGAGGTACGAGGTTTTCTAGGTCATGTTGGCTTCTACCGGCGTTTCATTAGAGACTTTTCTACGATTGCCAAGCCTTTATCAAATCTCTTGAAAGAAGATGTCGATTTCTTGTTCTGATGAAGTGCAAAGAAGCTTTCAATTGTCCGAAAGACAAGCTTATCGATGCCCCTATTTTAGTTGCACTGATTGGACCAAGCCTTTCGAGTTGATGTGCGATGCCTCTAATTACGCCAGAAGCGCAGCTTTTAGGTCAAAGAGTTGATAAAAGGTTCAAGCCCATCTATTATGCGAGTCGTACCTTGAACCCGGCTCAATGCAATTATACTACTAATCGAGAAGGAATTCTTAGTGTTGTTTTTGCCATTGACAAGTTTAGAAGTTATCTTCTCGGTCTCAAGTTGTTGTTTGACAGACCATGCGACTTTTACGCTACCTTATGGATAAAGCAGATGCAAAACCAAGGTTACTTAGATGGATTTTAATTTTACAAGAGTTTGACCTTGTGATTAAAGATAAGAAAGGTAGTGAGAATATTGTGGCTGATCATTTATCTCGCTTAGTAAATGAGGGTGCGAGAAAATCACAATGATATAGGCATTGATTTTCCGACTGAGCAATTGATGAAGCTTGAAACGGTTAGGCCGTGGTATGCTGACTACGTCAACTATTTAGCGAGTGGTCATTTAGAGGATATGACGATCGAGGAGAGGAAGAAGTTCTTTTTCGATCTCAAATATCTCGTATGGGAAGATCCTTATTTGTTGAGTGCAGTCTCAAAGACGGGTTGCTTCGACGGTGTGTTCTCGAGCATGATCGGTGGGATATCTTAGAACAATGCCATAGCGGTCTACCGGAGGTCACTATGGAACACCAAAGACGGTTGCAAAGATCCTTCAATTTGGATTCTCTTCGCCGACTCTTTTTAAGGCGCGAAGTTTTTGTAAAGGTTGTGATAGGTGCAGAGAAGGCTGGGACGGCAGAGTAGTCGGATGGAAATGCCACTTAAGCCCATTCTTGAATGCGAAGTTTTCGATGTATGGGGCATAGATTTTATGGGACCCTTTCCATCCTCATGTGGTAATAAGTATATCATAAATGCTGTGTGGATTATGTTTCAAAGTGGGTCGAGGCCATAGCTACTCAAACTAATGATCATAAAGTCGTGAAGAAATTCTTGCAAAAGAATATCTTTACTAGATTCGGGTCGTCCGAGAGCACTCATTAGTGATGAAGGTACTCACTTTTGCAATGCGCCGCTTGACAAGATCCTTGAGAAGTATGGTGTCAAACATAAGATTGGTACACCATATCATCCTCAAACTAGTGGCCAAGTCGAGGTAAGCAACCGAGCACTGAAAAGAATTTTGAGAAGACCGTGAACAATAATCGATCTAATTGGAGTCTTAAATTTGGATGACGTGTTGTGGGCTTATCGTCATCGCATTCAAGACCCCGATGGGGCACGTCACCCTTCCAAATGGTCTATGGCAAAGCTTGTCATTTACCTGTCGAACTTGAGCACAGAGCTTTCTGGGCAATTAAATTCTTAAATTTTGATAGCCAACTCGTGGGGAGAAACGGTTGTTACTGATTGAACGAGCTCGATTTAATTCAGACTCAGAGCATACGAGAATGCTAAAATCAGCAAGGAGAGAACGAAGATGCTCCATGACGCTAAGATCAAAGACCGAGAATTCAAAGTTGGTGAAATGGCTTTACTCTATAATACTAGACTTCACCTGTTTCCGGGTAAACTCAAGTCTAGATGGTCTGGTCCCTTTGAGATTCTCGAGGTTAATCCAAGTGGAGTAATTACTTTGAACGGGTATGGTAATCAAGCTTTTAAAGTGAATGGCCATCGACTTAAGAAATATTTTGGGCAACCAAAGGAAAAGCCTGAGACTCTTTATTTCCAAAGAAGAGATGAGAATACAGATGTCATGATTTGTGAAGAGATTCCATCTTATTTCTTTGAGTCAGATGATGATGACGTTCCTATATCCACCCGTAAGGTACCTTCTGTTGAGACTTCTGATCATACCACTATGCCTATGCCGCACATCCGCAAGAACAAGAAGAAGAGAGTCAGTGTAGTTTGGAGAGAAAAGTTTAATGATCTTATAGCACACTTGACTTGTTGTTGTGGTGAAAATCATTTCGCCCAAAGGTGCTCTCGATTACGATCATCGAGGTGGCGGTAGTCAAACCAAAGTGGCCCGATCCGGGTTGATCTTTTGGAATCTGTGTCAAGCTATTGACATTAAAAGAGCGCTCCTAGGAGGCAACCTAGTTTTCTTTGTTCGTTTTCTTTTCTTAGGTTGTTTTGCTTTATTGTTTAGAAATAATACTTTAGTTGATTTTGTGTTGATGGTTATTCCTCTTACGTTCATTGTGAGTGTTTTGTGTTATGTGTTGCTCATATACCCCGTGTACCCGAGATTATATGGTATGTCGAGTGTGGCGAGATACTTTTGAGTGAGTTCACAAGCTTTTATGTCCAGTGTTGTCTATTCGAGTTGTCGCAGGTATATTCATGCTCCGGCCTGACCTCTGCCAACTTTCATCCGACAACCACTGTTGAAACCAGCTAAGTTTTCTTTTTCTTTTATTCTGCACATTCTGAGGACATAATGTGATTTAAGTGTGGGGGGGTGTTTGGGTATGTTTTTATGCTATATTCTTTGAAATATGAGTGAATGTTAAATTTCTGCGAAATTTAAAATTTTTTGTGAGTCTCGAGCATATAATTGGAACTAGATGCTTGCTAGTTGTAGTTTTCTAACGATGATAGTATGTGACTTAGTGAGATAATTATAGCATGTTTTACTTTTATGGAGATAGTTTCGTTTTTCACTCACGAAAGCCTTTGATTTTGAAGCATGACTTTTGAATTATATCCTTTCATTATTTTTAATGATTTATCTTAGGAAGGTCAGTATAGTAACACCTTAGTTAGACCGTGTACTGTGAATATCATAAAGTTTGAATGTGATAAGTGAGATGTAACTTATGACTTTGAAAAGTGAATGAATGAAGTGAGTGAGCAATTATTAATAAATACGTTTGTCGGAAGCTGGTCGATGATTGGAGTGAGGTAGGGCGTTATCTCGAATTGTCCTATACCACTATGATGACCAAAAGCTCACGACAGTTAGAAGAAGCTACCTTATGATTTGAGTAAGGTAGGGTGTTATCCCGAAACATCCTATTCTACTATGATGGGTAAGAGCTCATTCTGATGTGCGTCAAAATTTGAAAATTTTGAAAAATGATGAGTAAGAATAAAGTAAAGTCTTTGTTATCATGGATCTTATACCCAGTAGAACCGCATGATATCTTTGTAGGGATTATCCTCTTGAGTGCGTGGGAAGGCTTTGAGTGGAGTGTTATTATGCTGTACTAGGATAGTCATTGGAATTTTTGAGAGGATATTTCTTTGAAAGGCTTGTTAGATTGAGAATGGCTTGTCACACTTACACCGAATCTATCTCTGTGTTGGTATCGTTTGCTATAGTTGTTGTATCTTTTGTTACGTGAGTTAGAGATCTATGTGGATTATTTATAAAGTTGAGCTATAGTTTTGATTGTTTTGTCCGAGGACGTACAAAAAGTTAAGTGTGGGGGTGTTGTTAAGGCCATATTTATATGATTATTAAAGGGTTATTTCATTATTATTTTCCCCACATTTGCGTAATTTACATGAGAATTAAGGGTTTAAGTGTAATTATTGAGTAAAGATGATTTTAAGAGGGTTGTATGCAAAATTGATGATTTTAAGTGTTGATTTAATGGAATTATTATTATTTGGATTTTATTACATTTTTGCATTGTTTATTTATCATGTAGGAGTTAATTTTCGTGCATATAATGAGGATAAATGAAGCTCAAGTCGAATTATAAGAGATAGAGTTGGAATTGGCTTGAAGAAATTGGATAAAGATGATGAAATCCGACTCAAAGCAAATTCAGATTTAGCGTCGCATCCCGTCCACTAGACGGGCGTTTGATTTCATGGACGAAAGCGCCCAGAGAGGAAATCACATACGAGAGTTTGGGCGCAGCATGGACGGACGTCAGAGCAAAGTCAAGATCCACCAGACGGGCGCCCACGAGACCAGACAGGCGTTCAAGGCCGACTTAGTCATAACCGACTTAAAACTCTATAAATACAAAGAAGAGCCCCAACCCTAAAAAGACTTTTTACGCAACATTGAGATCGCAAATTCACCAAAAGTCTGCGGCGAGAACCCTAATTTCACAGAGATGCAAATCTCCCAACCAACAATCATCTCCAACATGATTGTTGGCTAAAAGCCTATGAGTGAGTCGACGGAGGAAGCCTATCAACAACAAAACCAACTAGAGTTCGATCTTTGGATGTTTAGTGAGTTTAAGATCTAGTTTTTCATCACTTTTACTTATTTGTTTTACATTGCCATGTTTTGTTGAATTATCAATTCTATGAAACGATCTATTTATCTATCTTTATGCTTGAATAAATTTACGAAAGTCTGTTTATTTGAGTTCTCTTTCGTTTAAGTGATGCATCTAATCATGTTATAAGAGATTAGGCATGTTTAGTTGAGTAAGAGTTTGGAAACAATCTCGTGATTTCGCTTTGATTGCATGTTTAGTTTACTTGAAAAAGATAAACGAAACCCTAGATTTTGGTTAGAGATATCTAATTGAATCCGTGAAAAATCACTACTAAAAACTATGTTCTAAATCATCATCTAGTTGGGATTGTTGGTTGATAGGTGGAATCTAGTCGCCTTGCTGTGTTTTCCTTTAATTGTTTTAATCAAAATCGTTTAGATTAAGTTTAGATTAAGTTTTAGTTTTTAAACCTTTAGATTTCCTGCAACTTTTCTGCAATTTTCTGCTTCAGTTCGTAGTTAGACGCTCGTCCGTTTTTTCTGTTTTCTTAATTTCTGCTTGTTTTTATTTCCTGTTTTAGTTTTAATTCTTAGGTTTAGGTTTTAGTTAGTTTCAGCTTTAGTTTAGATAGATAATTGTGACATAATTGATATAGATTTATATTTGAATCCGATAAACATTCCACTCCCTTAGGACGACCCGTAAACACCCTATACTACGATCCTTATACTTGGGGTGTTTCGGTTTATAAATTATAAAACTAGTTTTTACCGAACAAGTTTTTGGCGCCGTTGCCGGGGAGTCGGTAACGGTTGTCGGATTCTATTTAGGACAATTTTCTGAGTCAAAAGGGATCGTTTTTAGCACGCAGTAGTATTAAAGGGATCGTTTGGCGCCATATTTATATGATTATAAATACATTTTGGCGCCATATTTTTTTTTCCTGCGTTTTGCATCTATATTAGGAAAAAAAAAAATCCCGAAATTGTTCCTTCTTTTGCTGTTGTTATTCATCCTTCTTGCTTTTATTTCTATAAATTTAAAATAAAATAAAAAAAATCAGCCTGATTCTTACCGCCGACTTTCACCCAAGTTGCCCTATTTGATTTCTCTTGATTTATATATATTGAAAAAAAAATTCCAGCCCAGTTCTCCTTGATTGCTTAACTTTCTTGCATCAAAAAAAAAAAAAAAAAAAAAAAAAAAAAAAAGAAGCAACGATCAAAAAAAAAAAAAAAGGTATCAATTTTTGGTGATGGTGGTACTTGTTGCAATTTTGTGTTGAGAATTATTATTGTTGTTGGATTATTGGTGATTTTCGATCTTGAGTAATGGAGAGTCCTATGGATGCCTATATTCGGAATTTTAATAATGTGATGGATCGACACTTAGAAATAGAACGACGTTTTGATGATATGATGGATAAGATGAGGAATATGTTAAAGGGAGTAACTGAGCAATTTAACCGTGGTGGTAGAGATAACCGCAGTGGTAGAGGTGATCATGGTGGTAGAGGTAACCGTGTTGGTCAAGGTAACAACTTGTTTTACACATCCTGTTTTATTGGAGATTATGAATATGAGTTGTGTATTGATCACGATGAAGAAGAAAATTTAATTAGTACTGAGATGTGGTTAAGGAGTTAAACTTATGGACGGAAAGACTTCATCATCCCTACTACATTGTTGTAGGAAACCATCGGGTTAAAGTTACACGGTATGCACGGGTTCCAGTGTCCATTGGAAGTTATAAAGTTGTTGTCTCATGTGATGTGGTGCCACCGAGTGATGTACATTTGATATTTGGGAGATCATGGTTTGTTTTTGCATAATGTACGTCATAACGCGCCCGGACTCGCTATTCTTTTTCTTTTGGTGGCAAGAAGCATGTATTGGAATCCTACCCCTATGAAACAATGTGATTTTCAAATAGGGGATTCTAAGGCCATGGAAATAGATAGGGGTGCGATTCCTGATGTGAACTTGGTGGAAGCAGAAAATATTGAGCCCGAATTGAAAAACGGCGAGAGTGGAGGTGTGGTGGAGCTAGAGAATGAAATGGAGTGTGATGTTGTGACGCTGAACGAGGATATCACATTAGTGGTGGAGAAAATCGAGGCAGATGAGACAGATGGTCCTACTTCACCGACCACTTGTTCGAGTTCTATTTCGTCTTCGTTGCAGGTACATGAAGATCATCTGCATTTGAGAGCCAATGGGCCCATCGATATACCCAATCCAACCAATATATTGCCTATGGATGTTCTTGTCCCAATTGACGTTGATGGAAAACCGAAGCACACTTTCATTGATCCTTTTGTGGTGTATTGTGCTGTTATTCCGGCTTCTAATCCCTATGATTATGTTGCTGCTCCAGAGAAAATAATTTGCATTGAGCACTCACGACATTCCTATGCATTGGTTTCCTTGGTGATGTATGCATCAACATCTCGAAGATATACTGATTTGAAGTGGCATGTCCGCCTTGTATTTGATCCGGGCATATCATTGATATTCGTTGTTGGTTCGACCTGTTTTGTCCTTGATGGTGCATTTTACGACATCCTTTTGATTCGAGGACGAATCCTTTTGGAACCGGGAGGGAATGATGTGATTCCCATCGAGAAGAAACTTGTCAAATTTATTTGGAGTCTTTTATTTATTTTTAGTTATCTTTTATTATCCCACATTGGTTAGATAGTATTTTATTTTTGTTATTATTTTTATTTATGGTTTTTTTGTCCCACATTGCTAAATTGGCAATTGGTCTTGGAGTCTTTAGCCTATATAAATGCATTAAGAGTCATTGTAATCAACAAACAAATTTTGAGATATATATTTTATTTGAAGCTTTAAGCTTTGGTGAGTTTTCTCACGTTGGTGTTTGGTGGATTCCAACACCGTTGTTTGGTGGATTCCAAACGGAACTTATCAAGGTTCGCAGCCAGGCCTTGTGGCGTTAGATACCAAGGTTCTTAGATACGGGTTATCTAAGGGTTGAGGTCATACCAAGGTTCTAAGAATTCTGAGTTAGCTAGGGTCGCGGTCTGCTTTATTGGTGCCATCAGTCGGTCCTTCGGCAATTTTAGATCTGATTCGATCACGGATCACATCACTTTTCAAATAGTTCTAAAGGGACTCCTATGAATCTTACCCACACATGAGTAGACAAAATCTGTTGCTTCGATGGCTGGAAGAAGGGTCTCCACTTTATCACTGCGAGTTAATGGCCCCGTATGGTCCATGGCCCCATCATTAATGCTGTTTCATAATAAGTCCTGCAAGCAAAACGAGTATTGCACCACATCGCATGAAGTTTGTCATGGAGGATTCGATATGGCACACTCCTGCCAAGGACTTTTACAATGACAGCCCTTCTCCTTGGCATCCATAAGTCTACGCATTCTTCCACCGGTATCTCAATCGGGTCATCATCTGTCTCCGTTCCTCTCCAATTCTCCGTAATGGTAATAAAAACGGCGATATCACCTTCGTCTTCACCTTCTCCAGTGTAGTAAAAAGAATGGCGATTTGGCTCTTTTAGTAACTCAGCTCCACTCTTGAGGGACCAGACCGATTGATTGGCCATCGTCTGCTCTGAACTCTCTTTCCATTTGTCTGCGCTTTTTCGAAGGATGTCTGCTTCTTCTACGGATTGACCTACTCCGTCCATCTCTATGGCGGCCAGGGGCTCCATGGCGACGGAGAGCAGTGGTGTGAACGGGAAGAGGAGGGGCGTTGGGTACGGCGGCGCACAATCGCCAGAAATCCTCTCTGTTTTGATTTACTGCGTTATCAAATTTTTATGTTCTTCAAACCCTTGGATGTGAATTAAGTTTAACCTTTCGACGAAATGTAATTCACGCTAAAAAAAAACCTTTTGAAGAAATGATAATTCACATTCAAAAAAAATTGGTAAATCAACTTGCAATCATGGTGAGATGTCATGAGGTCAAAACCCTGGTTTTCCTAAACAAACAAACAAAAAAAAAAAAAACAAATTTCCTAAACAAACAAACAAACAAAAGTGTTTGGGCCTCTTTCCTCAAGTGTCAAACGCAATTTTGAATGGACGTTTGAGATGTAATCATACATGAGGTTAATCTTTTTGGTTGACATGAGAATTCCACAACAACGTAAAATGCATTATTATTGTTTTACTAAAAACAAACTGTTGAGATAAGAAAACAAAGAAATGAGGTAACAACGTCACCTAGTTGAAATCAGTAACACTTGCATGAGGTCCTGGATTCGGATATGGTAATTGAACAACAACGCCACCTAGTAAAATGCATTATAATTCGTTTTGCCAATTTTTTTATTTTTCTGCCAAAAATAAACCGTCGAGGTAACAACATCACCTAGTTGAACTCGGTAACACTTGCATGAGGTTTTAGATTCGGCACCCGCACCCGCAGGTGCAGTGTGTTGTATATGTCCACTGTATGTATCTGTATAGTTACAAATAACCTTAATTAATCGGCCTAACGAATACATAGAGAACCACAAGATCATATTTTGATTTAAGGGCTACAAAGATGCACACAGTCTTTATTTGATTGTTTTGAGTGAATTCCGGCATTCTTTGGTGTTATCTTTGCTTAAATGTTAGATACAGTACATCTTAATTGTTGAGAATGACTTCAATGAAGTTCACAAAAGTAAAACTTCAACAATTAGAAGGACACCAATTGAAAAGTCTCCAACCAAATTTATACATATATATATATATATATATATATATATATATATATATATATATATATATAACACTGGTTTGACGATTTTCGTCTATATAGTCCTTCAGAACGGTACACAACAGAAACTTGTCTATTCAATCAAATTTTGATTTTGATTTTGATTTTGATTTTGATTTTTCGTCGTCATATCAACATTTATAACATCCTTTCTAGACAAAGAATGAATCAGCATGGAGTAAGCTGATGTACATGTGTTCTTAAAAACAACAATATGGTGTAAAATCTGTACATACATATTAAAATATAAAAGATTTTCATACCCACTGATCTTTGGATTTTCCATTTAGCCATGGAAACTCACAATTGCTGCAAGCCCTGCTGCTTTATCTCATCCTCACTTTTTTGATCAGAAGGAAAGTTTTGTGGCCAGGGGATCGAGCTCATCGGAGGGAAGCAACATGAACAAGCCTCTTGGCATGGCTTAGGCAGAGTATTATAATTATTTTCCTCATTTCCATTTTCTTCCATCTGGGCTCCTCCCTTAGAAGAAGGGGATGCAGCCTCCGTAAGCGGGCCCCAGCACTCCACTTTGTTGAATTCTTGAATGTTTGAATGAAAGTAAACCCAGACCAAAGCTTCCTGCAATTCTGGATGACTATTTAGCAGGTTTCCATCTCCGTGTACAAATGCCTTCAACACCTGATCATTCACATCATTGTCCATTTTTCTTTAAACACATGAGACATGCCTGCCTAGGATTTCAGATTTGCTAAAGGGTACTTTTACATATTACCCGACATTAGGAGCATAAGCAAACTAACGATCTTATAAAAGGAAAGGGTTTGTTTTCAGACCATAATTGTGCATTTTCGAGCAAAAGTACTTTGTGGGATTGAAGCGAACTAGAAAGATTTTTAGCCATGTTATACCCCCCCCATGATGCAATAGTGTGTGATTCATGATACAATGTGGACACATAGAAGTATACATCTTTTGCTATTGATAAGAGGTTATATACCTAAGGCACTTACCACAGGTAGTTCTTTGCAGAAGATATAGTATCTGAAGCTAGCAAACCAATTTAAAAGGAAATGACCACCACTTATGTGACAGTGAACATGAAGAGACATCTTTCCTTTCACTTTCCTCCATTCTGCTACAACTTCGTCTCGGTACACTTTGTTGTACCACCCCTGCAACTGCAATATTTACCCAAAACCCATGTTTCATTTCAGAAAACAAATCCGGTACAGTACAACGTTGCACAATGGTTGTATCGATTGAGATTCATCATATTCTTCCGTTTCTACTTTCTTCCATCATAATTCATATACACTCCTACTATGTGAAAGCCATAATTCTAAATTTTTCTTCATTTTAGAGCTCTCCCCTTAGTTTCACAACATTTTTTTCCCTTCAAATTATGCATACTATGCGTTATGGAGATTAAAAAGAATTTCGATTTTTTTCATAAATAAATATTTTAATAGTCGTTTGCATACGAGTTGCCGTACAGATTAATGTTGCCGCAACTAAACGGGGTTAAACAGATTCATGCATCAGTTCATGAACGAAATCATGCATCACTTCTGATCCATGAACCTGTGAAGACTTACACCTCATGAATCCATGAGTTACTGATGTTTGGCCGAACCGAGATGACCCTTACCCTTTGGTGTAGGAGTACCATTTCATTTATGATAATGGGGTACCTTCGGCCTATAAAAGGCACATGCATGCAAACGAAATCATTCTCAAGTCTTACAACATCATCGAACAAATTTACGAGTGTCCTCGGGTTTGATTCAAACAAGTCACTGTTTGAATCAAACACTTCTATTGTATCCTGAGAGAGATTTTCGTTTGATCACTCAGTGACAATTGCGTGGGACGAAACATCTCTTTAAAGACAACGCTTTTGCGTGCCTTGGAGTTTCTTCATATTCTGTCAAATTCCCAAGTATCAATTTTTTTCCAACAAATACATATTTGTTTGACACAATAAAATGGAGAATTTGTTAACCAACAAATACAATTCTTGCACAATTATTCAGAAAATCTGTATTGGTCCTCCCAAAAACAGAGATACTCTCCACACAAAACCCCCCAAATCTAAAAGATCACCATCTAAAATCGGCAGATTAGGATGAAATGAATAAAGATAGGAAAGAAATTACCTGAGAATTATTAATGGTTTGAGAGATAGCAAGAGTGATCTTAGATGTTATATCACTGTGTGTCAGTGTGTACGTTCTTGGCAGCTTCTCTGGATGCTTCTGTTCATCAACTCCCAAGAACAAAACTTTTAGCTTTGAAGCTTCAAATATGGCCGGCCCAAACAACCTTGCAACCTGACCCAAAAATCAAACACAGAAAAATCAAACATGCAATCTTTCAATCCAAAACCCTTCTTCAAATAGTCGTTAAAAAGGGGAAAGAAAAAATAAAAAGCAAAAACAAAAGACAAAGGGAAAAAATATATATATTACAGGGCCAGAAGTCCGAGTTCTTTTGAGTCTCCATCCTGTTTTGCACAGAAATTTTGAAGAAATCGGTAGATTAATTGAAGTGGGATTTTGCTTAAGAAGCAGCAGAGATGGAGTTAAAGCTGCCATCTTTAGAAGGAAGTATAACAGTTATTATACCGATCTGCAGCTCGAAAATCTTGAGGATGATCTTCAATGGTTGCAAATAATATCAGTACTAACTACTAATAATTAGCATAATTGCAAACCAGAAATTAGGCTTAAGTATGCATTAAAATTGGAATTTGGCCAAGAATTTAACTTCAGACAACGCCCAAGGGCAGCTTTTTCCCTTTTTTTTCTTTTACTTTGCTTAGTGACTTTACGTGGATGTATCTTTGAAGGTTTGTATTCAAGCACCTCACATATTGAAGCGTACCTGCTACGACAGTTAAGTGAATTAACTAACTACAATTATTACAAATAAACCCTTCAAAAAAAAACAAATAATAATAAAATAAAATAAAAAGAATGATAGAGAAGAGTGGAGAATCAAGAATGAGGAATTATTTAAGAGACCCTAAAAAAAAAAACAATTAAGAGAATGCGTATCGAAATAATTAACCAATTACAATTACTACAAATAAGGAAAATATTAAATTTTAAAATTAATAATAAAATAATGATAAGAAGAAGAAGAATGATAGAGAAGACCGGAGAAATGATGGAAATGTTTAACAGATTGCGTATAAACGGGGGCTTGGCCGGTGGGAGACGTTTGCTTCATTCTCTTTGCTTCCTCACAAATCCGCCACGTTGTGCACCGTGTTTCATTTTGACTTATAAATTTTATTATGGTCCAGAACTAAATCCTATTTGGTGTGTTCAATTAATAGGATTTCAAAAATTTCTGGCGGACTCCTATGTATAAAAACAAGGCTCTAATTAGATTTTTTCAAAATGATGACATAGTGCCTCAAAAAAGCAGTGGCCTGCGACCCCATAAAACTATGTGAATGGTCTTCTATTGACATCACATTTGTGTAAAATTCTGATGTAGAGCTTTTTTTAATAAAACGGACTATCATATCATTGTCAAATGTAGAAAAGAAATATAACTGTTTTGTTTATTTATATACGTGTGAGTCGTCTAACAGTCTATTGCAATAGGGAGTCATTGCAACAAACTTACCCTACGTCTTTTAGGTTGGTCATCATATTTTTTAATTATTATTTTTTACTTCCGGCTACGCGTGTAGTAATTTTTTTTCACTTACGTCGAAGGTCAGTGTCACCTACATTGCTTTGTAAAAGTAACATCAGGGAAATATCAGTGGCACTAATGCTACTCACCTTGTAATCATAACGTTTGTGTCACATATGTTAGTTTTTAAAACTAATGGCACTATCAGTGTCACTAACGCTAAAATGTGATACCAATAAAACCCTTTTTATCATCATTGTTATTATTATATATACTAGTGGTTCGTGAATGCCGCAAAAAAACACTTATTTGATCCAATATGAAATGTACCTATTGTCAATTGAAGGAAAAAAAGAAAAGGTATACAGTTTATGTAAACTTTTTGTGTTTTATTACGGTGTGTCTATTGTTTATAGTAAAAAAATGAACATGTCAAATGTTGTATCTTATGGACAATAGACAAAATTTGTGATATATGCTTATAATACACAAACATGTTTCTCAATACTAATTTATTTATACTAGCAAATAGTGAAGCATATGATTCAAAGACAAAAGATGAGAAAAAGCTAATTTTGACTCTTCTTGTCATTGCATTTTTTCACTAGACTTTCCGATGAGCCTTTATGCTTGATACTTGGATAGGGTTTTGCAATTTTTTTCACTGGACTCTTCCTCTTCCTCTAAAATTGGTGGGATAACTATGTTTTTTATAACACCCATCAATAGCGTGTCTTGTCATACTACAATGTGTATATTGAGGCTCCTTATTGCTACTGCAGTAGCTTCTTCTTAGATTTGAATTGTTTGATGCACTTTGAGTTTGATTTTGTGCCATCGTGATGTTCTTTTCAGCAATACTCATATTACTTGAACCAATAACAGATGTAGATTTTGTAGTATGACACCCATCACTGTTGTGATTTTTCGTCATCTTTTCTTGCTTAATTGCAATGAAAACACACTTCTGATAGGTGTAAATGGAGTTATCATTAGAACTTGGGATTTCATAATTGACAAACTTTCATTGAGACCTTTTAAAAATCTGATCACGTACTGTTTTTCATTGTGATCTTTCTACCATTGTTGGCCGCCATTACAAGTAGGAGGAGGAGTCAAAACTATTAACTGATCCCACAAAACTTTGAGTCTAGTGAAGTATTCTGAAACAGTGAGATCTCATTGTTTTGTGTTATGAATTTCTTCCATCAAATCAGATAACCTATTGGTGTCTCCTCCACCATATTTGTCTTACAAATCATCCCACATTTCTTTAGCATTACCATACCATAAAACACTTTGAGCAATAGACATTGACACTGAATTCACCAGCCATGCTATAACCATGCTATTATTTTGACGTCATAAAGAGTAATTTATACCTTCAAAGGCTGGAGTTGGTATAGAACCATCTACAAAACCAAGCTTGTTCTTCGAAGACAAAGCATTGTTCATGGATCTCTTCCAACCGTGGTAATTCGTTTCATCAAGAGCATACTAAACCAGGAAGATGGCTAGATATTCATTAGGTAGCATAACAAGATCTGCTGGAATGCTTGAGGTTGATGAACATTAATTAATAATGGCTTTTATGAATTAAACCTCAGGAAACGAAGATCAATGAAAACTTGTATAGCAGAAAAGAAAAGAAAAAAACAACTTATCAAGTCTTCGAATGCTCGACTTAAAGAAAAGCAACAATTTAAAACATTTGAAGAGAGAATGATTTTCATTGATTGTGTTGGACACAAGCTTACACCTTATATCATCCAAGATACTAACAAACCTTATCCTCTTTGGGATATCCATAAACAATCTAATGGTGCGTGATTACACACATGTAAAACAGAAAAGTGACACTTGTCACTATCACAGCACTACTACAATATAAGATAATTTACTTATTAATAACTTTATCATCCCCCCTCAAACGAAACTTGGTATCTACTAAGTTGAGTTTGCTTCTAGCAGAGGTGAAAGCTGTAGTAGACAGGGGCTTGGTTAGAGTATCAGCCAGCTGTGAATGGGAAGGAACATATCGATATATAAGCTGTTTGTCGTAACACGATTTTTAACAAAACGTACATCCACCTCAATGTGCTTGGTCCTAGCATGGAACATAGGATTGTGAGCAAGAAACGTAGCACTGGTATTATCACACCAGAGAATAGGAATCTGGGACAGTGGTAGATGCAAGTCATGCAGCAGGAACTTCAGCCAAGTAATTTCAGCAGCAGCTTGGGCCAGTGATCTGTATTCGGCTTCAGTGCTTGATCTAGCAACAACATGCTGCTTTTTGGATTTCCAGGAAATAAGAGAGTTCCCCAAATAGATACAATAACCACTAACAGACTTCCTATCATGAGGTGAAGTGGCCCAATCAGCATCTGAGTAACCTTGAATTTGCAGATTAGCAGATGGTTTGAACTGCAACCCTAGATGGAGGGTGCCCTTAACATACCTGAGAAGCCTTTTTACCCCCTGCCACTGAATCTATGTAGGATAAGCCATAAACTGACAAAGAGTGTTAACACTATAGGCAAGATCAGGCCTAGTGAGTGTAAGATACTGCAAAGCTCCAATGGTACTTCTGTATAAGGTAGGATTTGACATTAAAGGCCCAAAACCAGGAATAAGCTCCTTGTGAGTCACCATAGGAGTACTGCAAGGTTTAACATTATCCATGCCAAGTCTGTGCAAAAGCTGGGCAGCATAGTGAGCTTGTGTAAGGTAGAGACCTGTGTTATCCCTGTAAGCTTCAATCCCAAGAAAATGACTAACTGAACCAAGAGATTTAAGAGCAAACTTCTGATCCAGTTTGTGAATAAAAGTAGCAATAGCAGAGTTAGAATTCCCTGTAACCAAGATATCATCCACATATACAAGAACATAGAGCACAATAGTAGAATCTTTAAACACAAACAAAGATGTATCAGAAGGTGACTGTTTGAAGCACAGAGACACAATATAGGTTTTTAGAGCATCAAACCATGCCCTAGGGGCCTGTTTTAACCCATATAAGGCCTTCTTAAGGTGACAAATGTGATGAGGCTTATCAGGATCAATAAAGCCAATTGGCTGTGGCATGAAGATATCCTCTTGAAGCTGGCCATTCAGAAAGGCATTATTCACATCAATGTGTTGAATATCCCAATTCATATGAAACGCTATAGCCATAATAACTACGATAAGGGCGGGTTTGATGACAGGATGAAAGTATGATGGAAATCAACCCCATAATTCTGACTAAAGCCTTGAGCCACAAGTCTAGCTTTGTGCTTGTTAATTGAGCCATCAGGATTTAACTTTAATTTAAAGATCCACCTGTTGCCAATTAATTTCTGGTTTTTGGCAGGAGGAACAAGGTCCCATGTCTGATTATGCTGCAGGGCCTGGAACTCAGACCTCATAGCATCCAACCACTGAGGTTGATTCAATGCCTCAGTCACTGTGGTAGGTTCTGGTTTAGATGAGGGTGAAGCAGCAGCAAGATAAGAATAGGTCTTAGGTTTATAGATCCCACTTTTGGATCTAGTTTGCATAGGATGGCCAACAATAGGAGGCTCAGGATTAGGTGATGGAGATGGTGAACTCTCAGGATTAGGTGAAGCAGATGGGAGAACTCGGGATTGGGAGGAGAGAGAAGGAGATAAGGCAGAGCAGGGATGGTTGTGGTGGGGAGAAGGATTAGAAGGGTCATGACTAATATTAGAAGCACCAGGTACTGAAGTATCGGTGGATGCTGAAGTAGATAGAACAGGGGAAATAGGTGAAGATGTGGAGTTTTGAGGCTGAAAGGGGTTCAGGAACTCAGTATAAACAGGAAGATTAAGAGAGACAGTGGAGGATATGTTAGAAGTAGAAGGAGCAGCAGCAGACTGTGGAAACCCTATCTGATAAGGAAATTCAGTCTCATTGAAAATAACATGTCTAGACACATAGACTCTTCCAGTAGGATCTAGACACTTGAACCCCTTATGACTATCACTGAACCCAATAAACACACACTTTCTTGTGTGAAAATCAAACTTATGTTTGTTATAAGGTCTAAGGAAGGGAAAACAAGAACATCCAAAACCTCTCAGGTTACTGTAAGGAGGTTTGATGTTATCTGACTTTTCAAAAGAGAGATGAAGGTTCAAAACAGGTGTTGGCATATAATTAATCAGAAGGACTGCATGTTGAAAACTCTCCCACCAAAATTTAAGAGGCATGCTAGCTTGAGCCATCAAAGTGAGACCTAATTCAGTAATGTGCCTATGTTTTCTTTCAGCTGTGCCATTTTGTTCATGAACATGAGGACAGGGATGCCTAAAGTGTATTCCACTATCTTTCAAGACTAAAACAAAAGACCTATACTCTCCTCCCCAATCAGATTGCACAATTTTAATTTTAGAGGAAAACTGGTTTTCTACAAGTTTCTTGAAATGCACAAAAGCTTGTAAAGCATCTGATTTAAGTTTTAGAGGATAAATCCAGGTAAATCGAGTATAGTCATCCACAAAGTGTATATAATAGGTGAAACCAGCAACAGATTGCACTGGTGCAGGTCCCCACAGATCAGTGTGTATAAGCTCAAGAGGACAAGTAGTAACAGTTTCTGAGTTTGAAAAAGGCAAAGCATGATTTTTTCCATACTGACAGGCATCACAAAATGTCATTTCATTTCCAAAAGAAACATTACAATCCTTTAAAACATGACTCATAACTTTAACTGAGGGATGTACTAGCCTCCTATGCCATAGGACATCACTATTAGAGTCTAGTAACACTCTTGACATAACACCTGTGGTTCCATGAACGGTCTGTTTGATTTAACACGATCTTGTAATTTGGAATTGAAGGACTTGATTCGGATTGAAAGGAGTTACGGAGCCGAGAGAGAGGCAAGCGATAGAGACCATTCATCACTCTACCTTTGAGAAGAACTTGACTGTTGTTTTGTCTTAACAATACAATCAAGGTCGATAAATTCCATAAAACAGAGGATTATCGAGGTTAATTTAGAAATGCTAACAAGATCTTTAGTGATGTTTGGAACATGCATGTAATATGTGTTTTAGGTGTAATGTGGAATTAGAGACAGGAAAAACATTGGAACCAGAATGAGTAATTTTAAGTTGAGAACCATTACCTACACCAACAGTGTCTGAGCCATTGTACTCATTCCCCAGTTGAATTTTGCCAAGATCTAAAGTGATATGGTTTGTAGCACCACTATCAAAGATACCAATTTGGATCGCATGGTTTCGGACCAACCAAATAGGCAAAGCAGCGAGAAGATTGACCATTACCTTGACCACCACGATTTCGAGGAGGTTGAAATTGGTGTCAAACCTGTACCAACATTCTATCACAGTGTGTCCAGACTTGTTACACGGTGATGTGTATGTCTAGCATTCTTGTTATTGTGGTATCCCGATCTACCTCCGCCTCTGACCTTCCTCTCTCGATTTGCTCCTCTACCTCTATTCGACTTTGATAGTTATTGTTTCCTCTTCCTCTACCTTGATAAGAATCGGATGCGGTGTTTCGATCGCAAAGATTAGCGAAGGATGTGAGACATCCAGATTCATGGTAGGATTAAACCTAGTGGCAATCTCTCATGAGTAATCAAGCGAGCTTGTACCTCGAGGCCATGACAAGGCTCCCATCCTAGAGGTTAGATTAACAATCACAGATTCATACTCCTTGCTCAAACCTCCAAGGGTAGCCAGAATAAGTTCTGAGCGTGTAATAGGATAACCAGCAGCACTAAGTTTGTCAGAATAGGTCTTCATTTGAGCCAAATAATCTGCCATAGTCTTAGATCCTTTCTCAGCTTTGGTTAAGGCATCTTTATACTCTAACATCTGAGCTTCACATTGGTTATTAAACAATAATTCCAAAGTCTGCCAAATTTCATGCAGTAGTGCATCCAACAACCTCAACAAGGGCTTGTTCGGTCATGAAGCTAACAACCAACCGATTAATAACGCATCCTTAGCCATCCATTCATCATAAGCAGGATTTCTGAGACATAATAAGCGCTTTGAGGTCACATTTGGAGAACCTAGATACTTAGGTGGACATGGCAGAGTTCCAGCAGTAAATCCTACAGCTTATGACCTCTAATTACAAAGAGAATAGTAAATTTCCCTGGTAGATAGTTGTTTCTATCTAATTTGGTGAACAAGTTTGATTGAGATTACCTCAAGAGTTTGTGTAGGGATTCATTGGAGAAAGCAGATCCGATTCGATCCGAGCAAATCGGTGAGGTGAGAAAACCCGGATTTGCCATGTACCCGAGAGCAAACGGACTCGCATAAATCGACATGGGAGATGCGGACAAACCACCTGTGAATCCAAACGAGAGAGGCATGGACATCATCGGTGAAGTTGGAACCGATGGCGCACCCATGGAAATCACGATTGAAGTCGAAATATTGAGGTTGTCATGGAAAACGCAATTGAAATTGGGGACGAAGAAGAGGTAAGTATGAAGGAGGCTTGACTCCGTCCGGCATCTTGATCGGAAGCTGAAGATGGCGGTGGTTCCATCAGGCCGAGCTACGGTGGCTCCGATACCAACTTAAAGAAAAGCAACAACTAAAACATTTGAAGAGAGAATGATTTTCATTGATTGTGTTGGACACAAGCTTACACCTTATATCATCCAAGATACTAACAAACCTTATCATCCTTGGGATATGCATAAACAATCTAATGGTCTGTGATTACACACATGTAAAACAGAAAAGTGACACTTGTCACTATCACAAAGACTACTACAATATAAGATAATTTACTTATTAATAACTTTATCACTCGATACTATGATGAAATTTAAGTTCTTTATGTGAACATTCAACTAAGTTGATGAACAATTTGAAAATACAAAAAGCTGGGAAAACTAAAACTAGCAAATTTTCATTGATTACTCAATTGAATGATTACAACTGATTAGAGGTTTAAATAGAGTTTATCGGATCTGAGATTCAACAAGAATCGGTTACAACAACTATAACAAATTTTAACAAGCTCTAATTAATAAACTTCTTGGAAAGATGTTCGACCTAATGCCAGTTGGTTTAATTTGTTCTCGAGTTTTTAGTCTTCTCATTCAACTGATGTGTTTGCTCTGTTGATCTTCAGAGTTCAGATTTCAGATTGCTAACTTGAATAACTTCAACACCAGTGACCCTCCATGTTTCACATTAATTACACCGTCACACGCGTGTAAAAAGATACAAAATAATATATATCATTTTCGCCATAGATCATCATGCAACACTTCATTCATTAGAGAAGCAAAAACCTCAGCTTCCAACTCGAAAACCAGTTCTTTCTTCTCTTCATCCCATTTCCTCCAGTCACTTTCCTTCTCTATATCGCGAAGACATGATTCCATGTTCTTTTTCACATCGCTTTTCTGCAGTACTTGTTCTTGAGGTTGCCCTTTCATCCAATCCACCGCGGTGTTCAACAACAACTCATTATCAAATCCATTTACACCGCCCATTGGTGTACGTAGTAAGCCGATTTCAATCCCTTCCCTGAAGAATTCCAACAGTAATTTCTCTTCAACATTCATTGGAGATGATGGGAATATTGTGCCTCTCATTAGCTGAAGCAACTCAAACGCTTTTCTCTCTGCTTTATTTTCTTCGTCCTTCGCTTTGCATTCGATTCGTTTTTCTGAGCCCGACTCTTGATCATCAGATTCTGATAATGCAATACATTTCTCTAAGTTGATTGGTTCCACCTTTGTGATCCCTTCCAACTTTTGGGTCTTTTTTACCAGCCTTTTTTTACTTCCTGTAATTAAATTTTGTGTTTTTTCTAAGAATTTGCATGTCAAATTACATAAACAATATCCAATATTGCATCATTAATGGGAAATACTAGTGTGTAGAAAGGATTTTGAAACGAATTGATGAGGTAAAACGATCGTACAGCACATGTTTAAATATAATAATTAAATGTGGTTCATATTGAACAACACGGTGTCTCACATATGTGGAGACACCAAACAAGTATTCAAGATCGTCCCTATCGAAATATTTTATTTTTTTAATATGTGTGAATTTAGCAACTATATCAGTTAATCGGCAAGAAGAGAACAATTTGCACGCACCTTTGGAACGAGCAAGTCTTGGTTGAAAAGGAGAGGAAACTTCATCTTCATCTTCATCTTCATCGTCTTCAAATGGACGGTCGAGCACAGAAACTGGACTGAAGTGCTCTTTTTCCCCTTCAATTTGTAATGGTCTCGGCTATATATGTTTGAACAAGTGTAAATTTCATGATTATCACAAAAGGAAAAATGCACAAATACATTTAAAATATGGACGATATTATTTACACCACGGTCAACCTACTGATACACCACACCAGAACGACTTTCAGAAAGTCTAGTTTTGAGTCAAGAATCTACTTTAAAATTATTGATTGTCATGTTTGCCATTTGAAAAAAAGTTTTGATATAGTGCAAAGGTATTTAGGTCTATTGACAGAATCACAATGTTGCAAATAAAGCCCCCTAAAATATGGAAAAACAATTATACTCCTTCCGTCCAATTTTATTTGTTCATGTTCCATTTTGGTTTGTCCCAAAATAAGCCTCTACTTCGTGAATTAATTGTCAATTTTTTTCAAATGTCCTTCCATCTTTTACAATAAAAAATGTGTAGCATTAAATGATACAACAACTTATAAAAGGTATAAATGTAAAAATATTGAATAATTTAATTGAGATTCAAAGTCTTAACTATATTTTTTTTAATCTACATGAAAGTCAAACGCGATAAATAAAATAAGACGGAGGAAATAGTTACTTTTCCACATTCCTTTAATTTGTTTAAAATTCGTAATGGTTTCGGCTATGTTCGAACGATTGTATTTACAACAATTTTACACAATTATCTCTTTATTTTTTGTTTTTTTTTTTTTTTTTTTGCAAAAAATCTCTTTGTTTTTTGAAGCAAGCAATAGTTACACAATTATCACAAGAGAAAAAAAAAAAAAGCACACATATAGTTAAAGCATTCTTTAAGCCATTCTCCTCTTTTAATTAAAATTGTGTAATTTGTTTTTGCTCTTGTTTTGTATTTTTTTTTTTAAAAATTGTTTTCTATTTTATTTTTATGAATCGAATTTTACAAATTGTGTAATTTGTTTATGTTCTTGTTTTTTTTTTTTTTTTATATTTAAAGCATGCGATATATTAAGAATAAATCATAAGATTACATTAAACACAAGTAATTAATCAGATCTATTCACAATACATACTAGTAGTTGGGTATGCAATTAGAGAAACATAATAGCGGAATGGACGGCGGAATAGTAATGAGCAATTAAGTATCAGTGGTCTCGAGATGCACCACATTTTTCCCAAGATGTTCCCCACACGTGTTTCTCCTAACTAAATCCCAGCTACTGTATTTATTTATATATAAACTCGATCATAATTTTTTACTACTATAACGTTTTTTTAAAGTTATTTAGCTTGTGCTATAATGTAAAATGTTTTAGAATTTAAGTAATATATTTATTACTATATATATACACTATATTTTTTATTTCATAGATTATTATCAATTCAATAACTTTTAAGTATCCACTCAAAAAAAAAATAAAAATTATTTACTTAACTATTATACCATTAATGTCAATCAAAAATGTTTTTGAATAATTATTTATGACATTTTTTCAACTGTGTGAAAAAAGTCTAAAGATGTTTTTTTTTTCTTCTTAATGTCTGCAATATTCGGAACCCTTTGATCAGACTAATTCAGAGTTCGACAGCCTGGATCAGGACCTTCAGAATCGGACTCTTACTTAGAGATAACATGTGGCCAAGAGCTCTAGCATTTATACATTGATATGTTAAAATACCTTAAATTTTTTTATTTTTTTTGTTTCTTTTGAAAATGGAAAGGCTTTTTATTTGAGACGAATTTATAGAATAGTACTTTTTTTCTTCTGTATATTTATCTTAAAGTAAACGGAAATGCTAGACATTTTATTATCATTTTTTAAGCTCTTTAGACATTGAAGTTTCATAATTATATCACATGAAATGCTAGGTTTTTTTTTTCCTGAAACAATCAAATAAATAAATAAAACAAGTTCAAATTATACTATAGAAAATAAAAATATATTCTTACTTTTGAACTTGAAGTTGAAGTTGAAGTGCTAGTATCACTAGTTGCCTCCACTGAATCTTCATCACCAACAATCCCGTTAATCTTCACTGATCTGGCTTTGGGCTTTTTGTTTAATTTTTTAACCTCATAATTAACTCTTGAACACTGTAAATATTCGTGATCTGACGTTGTAAAATCGCTGCCTGACGACCAACTGTAACTTTCCCCGTTACTCTCAGTACTTATTGAACTAATGCCGGTAGTAAAACTGAGCTCCGGCGAACTGGACTTTTCGTCGACCACAGCATTAATCCCAATTGGGATCTCAACGTTGTTGTTGTTGTTGTTGTTGTTGTCGGTTTTCTTCTTGGAGAAGCAACGTTTGATGAGCTTTCTTGGTAAAGTAGAGGCGGCGCCGGAGGAGGCAAAAGGCAGTTGTAGTAATTTGACAGCGTTGATCAGAGCATTTGAAGCTCTTTGAAAAGCAGAAATGGAAGAAGATTTTGATGAAGGGGTTTTCAATGTGGGGTTTTTCAGGTGTAGTTGGACGTCGATTAGTCGGATGGTGGTGGTGGTGGTGGTGCAGCATTGTTGCCGGCGCCGGGGATATGAACGGAATCCATTTGAAGAACAAGAGCTTAATTCATCAACAAGATAATCCTTCAACCTCATTGGCGCCTTTCTTGTCAAGCTCAATTCCATCGGATATTAGGAGAAGTTATAAAATTGGTGAGAATCGAAGCAATAATAATAATTAAAAGAGGGACAGAAATACTGAGAATTGAATGCAAAAGCTGAAACAAACAGATCGAGAGCATTCAATTATGAATTGTGGATTCCACTTGCAGACTTGCAGTACGTACTTAAATGATATGAAAGGGATGAGTCAAGATATAAGAAGAAAAGAAAGCTGCTATAAGTTCATAATGTTTTGAGTGATCAATTTGAAGGGCTTTTTAAAGATTTGATTTTTTAAGTGTGTGGGTAGGGGGGGTGGGGTGCATGCATGGGGGGTGGGGTGGGGAGGTTGAAAGTGGGAGGTAGCTTCTTAAGGTTAAGATCTCAAGAAAATTGAGTGGAAATACTGGAAAGAAATAGAGATTCACAGGCAATTGCAGAAATTGATTAATTGAAGAAATTTGTAGTCCCAGTGAAGTAGTGAGATCAGAAGAAGCTAAATGGATGCTTCTTAGGGCACTTGTAGCAGATGTTTTATTAGGTGTTCTATATCTAAAATAGAAATGGAAAGGTGGCGGTCAAAATATATTTCTATAAAGCAGATGAAATTATACTAAAAAAATAAAAATAGAAAGGTGAATAGTGTTGTTATATATATGTAACAACACTATTCACCTTCTATTTCTATTTGGTGATAAATTTCATCTATTGTAGAGGCCATATTTCGCTTTTTTTTTTTTTATTTATTTTTTTATATATAACAACCTAAAAGACATTTAGTAGTAGATATTCAATTAAATTGTTCTATATCTAAAATAAATATTTTAATGTTATAGATATATGGATAGAAATCTTTGGTGTGGAGTGTTTTGAATTGAGATGTTGTATAATGAAATATGTATTATTTTATATTATTTTGGTGATGTAAAATAGGATAAATTTGTGTGCAAAGTCACCCTTAATTAAGCAGCTGGTAGTAGTAGTAGTTTGAATCTTTTAAGTTTTCATTATTTTATGATTCAAATTTTGTTATAAATTAATTTTTGTATTTAATGCACTGTCGGAATTCTTTTAAATGTCCTTCGTGTATAAATATAGTATTTTTTTTTTGGTAAAACCTAGCCAAAAATGTGAATCTTCTGGGACTCTCTAATGACCTCTCGTTGACCGGTAAAGACTTTGTTAAATTATATGTCAATTTCTCACCAACCCGTTACATATATAATATATGACAAATGGTAAGAAAGTTGTATCAAATGGTAATGTTATAATATTTGATTTTTATTCTTTCATATATGATAAAAATGTATTGTGTGAAAATGAGTAAAAATAAATGGCTATTATATATGTCATTTGATATAATTTTCATACAATCGTTACACTATAAAATCTCTCGTAAAGTATGAATATATGTCTTCTACTAAGGGTCTAACCTAAGTAGAGTAGTGTGGGCCATGTACATTCACTAAGATCTAGAAAACGATGTAATTTTGTTAATAATTTTTTTTTAAAAACGCACTATTATTAATGTCTCCATTTAATCTTAGAATTTGTTTCGATTCTCTCGTTAGAGAAATTTTTCTAGATTCACCGCTGCTTCTATCCGTAGTAATACTCACGTGACCCATTATATAATAAGATTATTAATGACTTGATATTCACATAAAAATAATAATACACCCTCTCACGAGGTCAAATTTCACCACTACACGTGTCATGCGCACAACACTCGAAAAATGACATAAAATTATATATCTAAGGGCCATGAGCCCTAATATAAGCCGTAGGGCCGATCTCCGCCCCCAAGAGGGAAGCTGATCAGGTTGGTCTTCAGTCCACCGCAAGTCGGTCAGGACGAGGCAAAGGGCGACCTACGTAGTTCGGTCATCTTGACCTCGGTTCCTTGCCGTACGTCGGCTAGAGCGTATAACGATAAATACACGTTTATCAAGATAATTATGGATTGAATCATAAGTCATTAAGTCTCTGATCTTTATCATTTAAATTTAGGATTTTGAATAACGTGACTACACTAGTGGATATCGATACCCACTACGGCAGAGATTATAGAGTTAGTGGAGTCGTGACCTTTCTATCATGCGCCATTGATTCGCTGGCTCTCCAAATATCCAATTGGTCGTGGACAGAAGATCACATTCAGGAAATGATTCGTACTAGGCCTTCCCGTCTGTAAGACCCACTCAGTTTCCAACACCATTAGACTTAGCTATGAAACCTCTTTCGGGAGAGTAGACGAAAGCATTGAAACACCATAGACCCCCCACCCCACATAGCCTCTTGCTTCAACTGCATACAAATTAGTAAAGTAAGTCTTATTTCCCGTAAATTTAGTTAGAGTTATGCATATAGATGTGACGCCCCGTCCCGGATACCGAGTCCTTATCTGGAAAGAACGCCCGGCATGCATATATTAACTTTTTAATATATGCAAAACAGATCGATCAAAGTACCAAAACAAGTCTAAGAACATCCTCAAAAGAAACAACATAATTAAATGTTGTTTAAACTATTACAATCCCCCAAAAAAAAAGATAAAACGGGAAGCTAAAAGACTAGTGGCATCTCAAACGTTAAACGTTTACAATTCCAATGTATTATTGAAACAATGAAAATTAAAATAAACTTTATTTGAACTCCGAGCTCAAATATCGTGATCTTGACTATCGTCATAGCCAAACTCATCTACTACCGCCAATCTTCTCGGGGTGGGGTACAATAAGGAAAAGGGGTAAGTACATTTTGTACTCGTGAAGGAGTAGAAGATCGGTAACACATATTGATCTACACATCTACCACATATGTTGCATTAAAATACACTCCCCTCTGCTAAGTCTGTTAGCACCATCACGAGCAATTATCTATGTTACATTGTAATTCAAGGACACAATGCCCGAATGATGGGTATGCACCGGGACATACTCAGCACCTCATATGACACGGATGGTTCCGTGTGAAACATTTCCCAAAACCCGAATATTGTCCGTTACGTATGAGAAATGATTTCATGCTACGAATCATAAATGTGCCTCACCACATTTTTTTTTCTTTAATAAATCAAAGAAGTATATATACGTAAGCCTACGTCATCATACCTTAATATCAAAAGCAAAGCGGAAGACTTAAAAGAACAACTCGGGAATGTCAAACGACAAACAAAACAGATCGATCAAAGTTCCAAAACAAGTCTAAGAACATCCTCAAAAGAAACAACAGAATTAAATGTTGTTTAATCTATTACAGTCCAAAAAAAAAGATAAAACGGCCGGGCGTTCTTTCCGGATAAGGACTCGGTGTCCGGAACGGGGAAGAAACAAGATGAAGATCCAGTTTTTTTCGATTACAAGAGAGCGGCCAGAACCAAACCAGCAAAGGTTAACGAGTTATATGGCAACCGTTGCATCAAAAGTGGCTCTGGGTTCTGAATGTGGAAGATCTGAGGAAGAAAGCGATGAAAGAAGCCCACAAGATAGAGTTTGAAATTCATCCCGGAGCAACCAAGATGTATAGAGAGTTGGAATAGTGCTACTGATGACCTTTCTTGAAGATAGAGATGGCAAAGTTTTCTTACAACAATAGTTACCACGCTAGTATCCAGATGCCACCTTCTGAAGCTCTGTATAGAATAAAGTGTAGAACGCCAGTCGTCTGGGATGACGTGGAACAGTGATAGAATACAAGACCATAGTTGATACAGCAAGCCAACGAGAAGACTAAAGTGGACCGTCGCAACCTCGAGATGGTTCGAGACATGCAGAAGAGTTGGGAAGATGGAATAAGAAGACTGTAAGAGCTTGAAGTTGGAGATAGAATACATCTAAAGGCATCTTCAACGAGAGGAGCAAGATGGCTTGGGCAGACATGCAAGATAAGCCATGGATATGAAGGCTCATACATGATAGTGGCTAAATTAGGACCTTTAGCTTATCCAAGTGGAGTTACCAAAATCCCTTCACGGGTGTATGCCGTTCTTCATGTGTCAATGATAAGGAAATGGTTAACCGACGTTGATGTGAAGCAAGTTTTGACCTGTAAATGGTTAAGGATATTTTGACCTATGTGGAAAAATCAAGTGCACTTCAGAGCGGAAGAAGAAGAAAGCTAAGAAGGAAGACGTACAACTACCCTTGGGTCATTGAAGCAGTCACACACCGGCAAAGGCGACATGGGAGTTAGAAGACGAGATGTTTTGTGAAGTTCCAGAGTTCAAGAACCTCCAAGAATGTTCAGTTTCGAGGACGAAACTTTTCTTAAGGGGGGAGGGATGTAATACCCCGAAAATTTAAGAAGGGTAAAAGAGTAAAAATGGAATTTATTTTATATTTTCCTATTTTATTCCTAACCTAAAATAATTAAAAGAGAAAGAGAGATTTAATTAAAAGGATTTTAATTAATGATTAATTAATGGGTATAAAAAGGAACCATTACCTAAATTAATCATTAGTTTTTACACAACAAATTTTCTGAACAATCTGGTGGAGAGGCCGACGCACAAGGAAGAAAAAGAAAAAGTTCGGACGCTGTTTTCCAAATTCAAGGTTTAACGGTTGATTTTCGGTACATGCCATAGTAGAAGAAATTGATCGCCGTGAGGAGGCGGTCGTTTCTATACTAATTGTTTTTCCTTACGGTAAGATTTCTCCTTTAGCCCTAATCTAGATCCGTTTTTGTTCTTGAGATAAACCTGGGTTTTTATGGATTAGAATGTTGTCTAATCGTAGTAATGATTAAATATCGTAGGTTATAAAATTCAAGATTTTGCTTTTGGTTTGCTTTTGGATTTGCTTTCAAATTGCTAAAAAGGTAAGGGGGTGTTCAACCGTTTAATTATGTTTTTGTTGATGCTTTATTTTATTTATTTTTTTTGGTTGATACGGATTTTGTTTATATAATATGTATAGGTACCTTATAGGTTACTGTAGGTTGCTGCCGAATGAGATCAAAAATTAAAAAAAAAAATAGAATCATTATGTATTGATTGCTTATGCTGATGCTAACAAAAGTAAAATAGAAGTAAAGAAAAGAAAAAAAATAATGTTACAGTGATCCAAAGACAGTACTATTGTTACAGAGATAGTTTTGTACTGCTGCTGCGTACTATTATTTTTTTTTTAAGAATAGAAAAGAAACAGAAAAAAAAAAAAAGATGCAAAGATAATATTATATTTTTTTTACCATTTAAAACAACGTAACAATATATATTGAGTAGCCTAATAAAGTATTATTTTGTATTTTTATGTGTACTAATTGATAAAATGTGGTATGTATATCTTTTGAGACATTAATTGGAATGTGGTAAAGTCTAACTCCCGACTTCAGGTGCCTTAGCATCAATCGCCACAACTGAGACCCTCTGCGGGGAGAAGGTGGTAGCCTGAAAAGCGGTTGTTTAGACTTTTCATGGGTCATTGGTTTAGTAGTCATTGATGTCTTTTACAATCTGCTAGGTAGTTAATCTAGATTGTCTAGGACTAGATGTCCTTAGGAAGCCTTTTTAAGTGGAATGAACTTAGGTGGTTAGATTAACTACGTAATAAACATATGTGATGAGTCTAAAAGCTAAAACGTTGTAATTCTTGGTGATGCACATTTATGATTCGCAGCATGGAATCATTTCTCATACGTAACGGACAATATTCGGGTTATGGGAAATGTTCCACACAGAACCATCCGTGCCATATGAAGTGTTGAATATGTCCTGGTGCATACTCATCATTCGGGCATTGTGTCCTTGAATTACAATGTAACATAGATAATTGCTCGTGATGGTGCTAGCAGAACTAGCAGAGGGGAGTGTATTTTAATGCAACCTATGTGGTAGAGATTGTAGACTTTATCTTGATGGATATTATATAAATATATTGTGTAACCGTTTCTTCTACCCCTTACTAAGTACGTAAGTACTTACCCCTCGTTTCTTTATTGTCCCCACCCCGAGAAGGTGGTTGTCAGGGTGATGATGATCTTGGTTATGACCATGGAGTTAACGGAGCTGATGTTTAGACTCAAGAGTTACAATGACACATACATTTATTTTATGCAATTTATTATTCAGTTTTTGAGAGATAGGCTTTAGTATCTTTTCATTTTCAAATTTGGATGTAATAAGTTAAACAACATTTATTTCGTTGTTTTGTCGTTTCAGTTTTCTTAGACGTAGATTTTGGGACTGGTGATCCGTTGTTTGTCGTTTGACAATTTTTTCCGAGTTATCTTTAGTTTTAATTTATTCCGCTTTTACTCTGATTGATTGTTACGAGGCTTATGTATATATTACTTTTGACGATTTAAAAAGTTAATATATGCATGCCGGGCGTTCTTTCCGGATAAGGACCTGGTATCCGGGACGGGGCGTCACAATAGATGTTGTTATTCCGGTTTATCTTAACTATGGTATTCTTAGAGGTGTAAACGAGCCGAGCCGAACCAAATATATGATGTTTGAGTGTGTGTTTGTTTAATACACGAACGAGCTCGAGTTTTTTTTGTTTAACAAACGAATTTAATTTTATGTTTGAGCTATGTTCGTTAGTCTATTGCTCGAAATCACCTCCCTCTTTACAATGTATGCCGGTGTTCTTCAATTCCCGCTTGCAAGTGTGAAATGACAAATGAGTTGAATGTATTCTTAGCTTTCTAAATTTGTATGAACTAGATATTTGACGTGGAGAATAAGAATATCTATAGTGTTAAGATCAAGCGCTTATCGTTGTACTAAAACAAATTGGTTGTAGTAAAGGCGCAATTTTATTTCTTAAACATTCAAGAGTGTGAGCAATCTGTTTCTTATACATTCAAGAGTGTGGGCAATCTGTCCCAACACCTCCCTTCAAGTGTTGACAATCTGTCTAACACTTGCACTTTTTTTTCAAGAGTGTGGGCAATATGTCCCAACACCCCCCTCAAGTGTGGACAATTTGTCCCAACATTTTCAATTTTTTTTTAAAATAATGTTCCAACTAGGGTTCGATCCTTTGATCTCTGGCTCTGATACCATGTTAAGATCAAGCGCTTACCGTTGTACTAAAACAAATTGGTTGTAGTAGAATGGTAAGCGCTTGATCCCTACCATATAGAGACAGATGCTGATAAGATGCTGATAAACAGGTGAAAAGTGTGTGTGTGTGTGTGTGTGTGTGTGTGTGCACGAACCTAAACGAATGTTTGCAAGCTAGCGTGTGTTTGTACATTTAATAAATGAGCACAATAATATGTTTGAGTTTGGTTTGTTGAGCTTAATAAACAAACAAACACAATATTTTACGAGCCGAATTTGAATTTGTTCGCAAACGGCTTTATTCGTTAACAGCTCTAGATATTCTTAAATGATCAAAGATTTATGAGATCAAGTACTTACAACTGCAAACGATTGCTAATAATATACTGGCTATGCATGTGACTTTTATGATCCTGAATTAACTTTTAGAATGAGAGGTAAATAGAATAATTAAGAAACTTCAATATACGTCTAACTGTTGGAATAGTATTATTCATTATCTATTTTTCATTGTTAATAAAATTAAAATTGGGAATTTAACGTGGTTTGTAGAAACTTTATGTATTGACATGGTGTTGTTTTAATATATTTTTTTGACTGCTTTTTGTTATTACGCTTGGGTTGCACATAACTCCAGTAACTTTTATTTTGTCGTTTGTTGAAAGACGTTCTCTCGCTTGTCAATTCTGGTACGGATCGTTTGCATGCACATTTGATATGATCAAATGATATTGGTCACTAGGGTTAATGGTAATTCGAGGACAGATGTTATGGAGAGATCTTATGGACACTACGTTGCTTCATAGACGATCTGTCTGTGGAGTGTTATTTTATAGATAATAGTTATATCAGTTGGCGTTCGGTAACTACTATGAGCAGTGACGGAACCATAATTTTTTTTTCAGTGGGGGCTGAATCCTCACTTAAATATGGTAGCGAAAATTTTTCTTGAAAAATTCACAAATGTTAATAAGAAAAGGGGAAAACATAAATATCAAACACTAGAAATAGGAAAATAAAACATAAATTACAAACTGCAGAAATGAGAAAATAAAAAAACAAACAAAAACAAAGGATAAAAAAGTATGTAGCAGCAAGGATTTGGACACTTTGACTGCATGGTTAACATTTAGGCACACCATACCAATTGAGCTACAAGGAAAATATTATTGAAATGTTCGAAACATGTATTTAATTTTATTGGAGGGATATACGAATAATTTTGTACCGAAATTTGAGTGGGGGCCATGCACCCCCTCCACGTTTAACATCTCATTACATAGCTTAAACAAGGTTTTATTAAAAACTGGGGGCAATGCGTGCGCATCCTTATGGGATGCGTGCGCATTCCCTAACCAGAAACAAGCTGAAAGACACTGTCCAGCCAATGCGTGCGCATTGGTCATGCTGTGAGCATCCTGAACCACTCTGAACCGGCAATGCGTGCGCATTCCATTGAATGCGTGCGTATTGCACCTGCTGTGAAAAGGATAGAACAATCCTGAATCATGAATGCGTACGCATTCAACATGCTGCAACAAAACTAGGAAATCCTGTAACAGGAATGTGTGCGTATTCCAGTGAATGCGTGCATTCAACACTGTTAAACCTTAAAAACATGATTTTCGACCCTTAACGATCTCTACTCGAATCCAGACATGTTCTGCACGAATTTCATCAGAAAAACAACACAAAAACACAACTTTCTCGTATCCTAACATCTCTTAATCCATAAACAACCTCTAGGTAAAACCTTGACACAAAAACGCATAAAAATCCTGATCTAACTACTCTTAACCATAATTAATTTGTAGGAAGAGCTTCTTACCTTATAAGCAAGCAAACTCCAACTCCAAACTCAAAAAAAACTGCAGCAACTCGAACCTTTTCTGCAGATACCTATATGATCAATCCCAAAAACAATTTAGCTAGAATCGATCAACGGCTTCTAAAACGATCAAATTACGATTATACGAACCAAAGATGCTCATGAATGATCAAGAACAGCCCTTAGGGCGAAATTCATACCTTAGCCAAAGCTTCAACTTTCTTGGGTTGAAACGTTGCTCTTCTTACGACGATTCCCGATGCTTCTTTCGAAATTGAAAACGATTGAAGATTGCTTCAGAAATCGAGAAAAGTTTCTTGGTCTCTTTCTCCTTGTTCTTATGCACAGGAAATAGAAGATTATGAGGTAAATTCTGATTGCTAATAGGTTTTAAGTATAATGGAAATTATCTTTTCTTAAATAGAATTTTCCCCAAAATACAACCTATTTTCTTAATTACTTTTTTTTTATGGAAAATCAGATTTTTCCTTTAATACATACATATATAAACTCGAAATATATGTATATATATCTTATAAAAATTTAACTCCAATAAAAGAAGTCAGAATAATAATATTTCGTTTTCGCAAAATGACACGTATGCCATTTCTCAAAAATCGGAATATTAATTTGGTTCACTTTTCATGTGTTTGGACGAATGAATGAAAGTGTGTGTCTTTCTCATGAGTTGAGACAAAGTTAATTTGTTAGTAGAGTGTGGAGTGATTTTTTTTAGTCTAACAAACTTTTGAAGGTCTTCAAATGATTGTTTCTTCTCATTCTTAGCATGGAGTTCACCAAGTACAGATCTATCATTTCTCAACACAATCTTCATATGTCTTATGTCTATATAAGCATTTTGGACATAAGTTAGAGGTAGAAATTACTGTACATTTTCATTTGCATACATCTTCCATATTTTGATGGTTTTGTAATGTTTTAGAGCTAATAATTCTTCAATACCTGAACTTCTTTAGTTAAATATTTTTAGCCAATTATTTATTGTTAATTACTTAATTTTCACCCATGACGATGTGCAATTTTGGATGTAATAGGAATGCATGTTATTCCCAATACAAAATTATGGTGTAAAAGTACCCTTTATTGGAAAAAGTATCCATTAGGCATATATATAATTTTATTCCCTTTAAGATTAATATTTCTATCTGCGAAAAAAATTCATCCTAATTTCTTGAATGTTGGCTAAAGTGCTTTTTTGCGGGTTGTAATTCTCACAACGCATAGCATGGAAGTTTAGTTATAATAGTATTTGAAGAGCACATCATCAACTTATGAAAAGCTCATCAAAATATGTTTTTTTTCTTGGTATAGACATGTTTCATGGTGATGGTGATAAAGATGATGATTGAAGAAAAAAATATATCGAATGGAAACATAATGATGCTACACATAATTTTTTTTTTATAAATGTACTACGGTTATGTTAATGTTTCTGTACAGACTTTGTTTTGTACTAATAGATTTACCATCAAATCTCTTATCATAAAATTGTGTCATCTTGGTCATTGTAAAGTATAGTGTTCTTAGTGGTGGTTAAAAATTGCATTTTTGGATGGTATTTTTTTTGGGTAAGATTGATAGAAATATGGAGATGAAATTTCAAGTTCTTTAAGAATGAGGGCCTTCGGGAAGAAAGAGACAGAAAGAAAGATAAAAGGATGACAGTATGAAAATGGTGGGGAGAAATCTTCTTTCATTGTAGAAAGAATTCACGGCCTCAGGAGGAATACATAACTTGAGCTACTTTGTATTTGTAGTGAAATTGAAATGTTTGGAATTCGAGTACAGTGCAATAAGAGGATGGGGATAAGAGACTTTTGGGGCACTATATTGAAATTTTGTAGATGATATTTGTTTTTCATCAAAATTTATTTAGAGAATACCATGAAATTTTTGTTTGTTTGGATTGGGACAAATGGCATCTTATTTGTTACTAGCAATGATTTCAAAACTCCTTTTATAGATCGGATCTTAGAGAGATATGTGTTCAGATGTTTCAAGTTTCAACTAAACAATTTTCCACTCGTTTTATTCCAAAATGGACGAAATATTGCAGGTGAAGAGACATAAGGACTTGATGATGGTATCCCTACACCTTTTGCTAAAGTGAATTTTTCGCATCAAAGTTGATATATAGATAGATCCAAGAGATCGAGATTATATTTCCATCCTTGAATAGTTAATGCAATATGTTGACATGCATTTACTTTATTCTTTCTTTTAACCTTTAACCCCCTTTCTCCGTTAATGTTCAACAAGTCAGCTCTTTGACTTTAATTTTTATGAGCGAAAGCTAAAGCGGTTGCACCGTCTTTTTCTCATTAATATCCGTAATGCATTTGCTTTTAACATCACTATAGTTAATTTTATATTTACTCTTTGTCATGAATGATTCAAACACAAAAATTATCTTGGCTACGCAGATATATTTGGATCACAATGTTTGATTCCATTATCCGGTAAAAGTTTCCACGCTAATAAATCCGCATGTAGCATATGTAGTATAGATTTTTTAAATTTTATTTTATATACACTCATATGTTTGATTTTCCGTGCATTATGCACGGGTAGCTGGCTAGTTTAATCAGATTAAGCGAAAGGCTTTAAATTAAAGTGAGTTTTACTTAAAAAGAGGATGGCTCAAAAGCATGCGCTTTTTCTTAGTGATGGTGCTTTTACTTTCGCATCATAAAATATTACTTTCGGCACTACAAGAATATTTTTATTATTTTATTTTCACACAACACAAAAATATGACAAATGTACTTGTTACACCACAATTTTTAAGAAACACTATTATGTCCAAAACTTACAACAATACTAATAAATAACCCCACAACACACCATCTTCATCCAACACCACCACCACCCATCTCCACCACCCAAACACTTCTAACCACCGCCTTTCTTCCACGTCCTTATGCCTTCTTCTTCCACAACCTGAATCCTTCCATTTTTTTCTTTATAAAAAAAATAAATAAATCCTTCCTCTCTCTCCCCCGCTTGAGGAGGACGGATCCACATGTTTAAGGGTGGGGTCACGTGACCCCACTGAGATCCGGGGAAATTTTTATAGTGTTAAAACGATGTAGTTTTATTGTTAAAAATGTCATCTTATGGTTAAAAAATATAATTTTAGTCTCGGGTGACCCATTAGAACAAATTTACTGAGACAAAAAAATGTAGTTTTAGGCGGTGACACCGGCTGGAATAAATTGCGGATTCGCGGTGCCCCCGCTTGATCCCTCCGTTGTTGTAAATCACCACTGCCACGGATTTTATGCAATGAAAATAAACAAGTAATAAAATTTATAAATCCGGTATTCCCAAGTGTAGGGATAAAGAATACTGATTAATACGGAGTCGATCACAGGAATCGGGGTATCTAGTTCATTAATTTTCCTAAGATTGATACTACTATTATGAAAACCTAAAATAACAAAGCGAAAAGATAAAGCTGAAGAGAGATTATGCATCCAAAGCGAGAAAGATCAAAGCAAAAGCGAAATCTAAACTATAAACTAGAAACAAAAACAACTATAAAAGCGATGATCATGGTGACTAAACAATCGAACAAGTTGTTATCCACCGATCCGCAACCTCAATTTCCTTTCTTAAGTTATCTTGTGATGATTTAACAAAAGTCGTGGTTCACCTATCAAAGGTATGAATTCTACTCTCGTAGATAACTCGCTTTATCAATCTCTCATCTCTCGATCTATAAGATTGATTATTTATCAAAACAAGGTGTAAGATCTCTCAAATCAGCAACCTAGATATTCAACCTATCAACTCTCGTTATGTCAAGGTTAAAAATCCCATCTTTCCTATGGTGATCTAAGGTTTACGACGACTCGTCATACGGTAAACATCAATAACAATTCATCTTTCGATATTGATTGCATAGCACATAAGCATAGGAAAAATACAACTTGAATTAAAAATCACAAAACAAACTCAAGATTGAAAAGAAAGAACCTGATGAAACGGATTTAAATAACTTGAACAAATTGTCTAGCCTCCAAATCATCCACAAAAACAAAGCAGAGAAAAAGCGAAATAAAGATGAAAAGAAACAACCCTCGGCCGGCCAAGCACCAAGGCTCAGCCGGCCGAGGTTACTTGGCTCGAATTTAGGGTTTTACGTGTATGCGGTCGTATAAAATTATATGTCCTAGGGTTGAAAATAGCGGTATTTATAGAAAAGTAAGTCAATTTGTCTTGAGGCGGTGGAAGGGCGCCCGTCCATCTCTCCGACGGGCCTTTCGTTCGGTCTTCGACAAAAACTTCGAGTCGGTGAGTCTTCATGAGGCGCCCGTCCTTCTTTAAATTGGACGCTCGTCCGGCAAATCCATCAACACTCTGAATCAAGCTCTTGACTTGGGCGCCCGCCCTTTGGATCAAACGCGTCCAAGCTGGGACGGAATTTGAGACGTGCGTTCACTTGATCGCAATTTGATTTTCTCATCTCTATCTCTTTTCTTCTATCCAATTTCTTCCTTATCTCTTTTGATCTTCATTTGAGCATCAAACACGCATTACTACAACACATCAAAACATTGCAAAATGTAGTATCTTCCAAATCAATATAAAACCATCAATTTTACACATAAATCATACAATTTCGCAACTAACCCATTAAAAACATCACTTGCTCAATACTTGATATAAAGCTCGATTTCTATGAAAAACATCCAGATATGGAAATTGACATAAAATATATCCTTATAAAGCGTATAAAATCACCTTAATGGCCGCTGCCCCAATTTGAGCCCGACCCACTTTCAACCAGAAGCGCTCCCTTCTGCGCACCTCTCTTGAATCGCGCCCCCCACCAATAAATCGCCCCACCCCACCTCGAGATCCGAGAAAGCGAGCAACCCCTCCAAATCTGAAAACATCCATCTCCACCGCCATCTTCTTCCCCTTCCCCTCCCCTTCTGTAAAACCCATCTATTTTTCTTACTTGAATCGTAAGTCTCTTTTCCAAAAAAGAAAAAATCTCGCCAACACCTGGAGCAGAATTCGCGATTACCGATAGGTGTGGAGGAGCTACGATTTTCCGGAGAGAGGAGGAGCCACGATTTTACAATGGGGAAGATGGGGGGAGCCGAATTGCAGCGAATTTTGGGGTGGCTATGAATTTATTTTTTGGGAGGAGCTACGATTTTTTTTGAAATGAGGAAGAAGTGCGATTTTTTTTTCTAAAACAAAGGGCTGCGATTTGGGGGCTTGATTTATGGAAGCTAGGGTGGCTGAGAGAGGAGGAAGAAGGGGAGCAGCGGCTGAGGGAAGAGGAGGAAGGGGGCGGAGGCCGGAAGGGGGGAGTAGGGTGAAGATGAATTAAGGTCTTTGGTTTGGGTAAGGAAAGAGATATTTATTTTTTGAATTAATTATGGGTTAATGTGTAATTGTTTTATCGTTATAATATTTATGAGGTACTTGAAATAAATTTGTGATGTGTAAAAGTAAATTACAAAATAATGAAGTAAAGGGTGTCAAAAGTAAAAAGTGGAATGTCGATAGAACCTCTTTAAAAAGATTAAACATTTCCTAAAGGCCTACTTACCCAAAGAATTAATTAAAAGGTCCTAAAGGACCTAATAGCCCATCTAGCAACTAAGACTAGTTGGAAGATATAGATCTTTCTATTGGAGCCCATAATTCTCTCTATATGAAAAACCTAATTCTTACAACACTTATAAGGAGCCATTTTTCTTCCAAATTTCATAAGAAATGTTCTTTCAAAATACTTAGATTCAAAAGCTAAAAAGTAAGATCTTTGAAAGAGCTTGTGGAGAATGATTCTTAATAAAATCTTTGGAGCATGCTTGGATTTGGGGGTTCACAACCCGCATGGAGAAGATCTCGTCGAAAGATTGTGGAATCTATATAATGTTATAATTTCTACAAACCTCCTTTGTAGACCTATATTTTATTTAGCAAAATCGTTCCAAATTTTGTATGAAAGTAAATTATTTATTCGATATGTTTACTGTTCGGAAAAGTTTTGGTGGTCTTGATGCGGCGCCGGGGCTACGATGTATCGCGGTGGTTCATCAGCGTCAAGCCTACAGCCAGCGCCAACCGCCTTGATTTATGGATCGGAGTCAATAAACCGGGTACATCATTACCAACAATGACCTCGTCAAAGGCGTTAACTACAAACACATCACAACTCATCATAAATAACAAAGAGCGTCACATCAAGCGACACAACATTCTTTTACGCACTGGATCATGGTGTGACCAATTTCCATCAACATGTCTTACACCATGATCAATAGCATGAAAATCTTGAATATCACTTTTGTTGAGGCACTAACAATATTATATTTCTATTGATTTTCTTCTCACAATCACAACATTCAGATTGTTCCACACGAAACTCAATACAATCTAAACATATTAATCAAATTTATTAATTCGATTATGAATTCAATCTGTAATGACTTTTATTTAGAAGTCGCATTTATTATGTCAAGGAAGAGTACAATGTTTTTTCAAAGTAGAAACTTTTACACATTCAACAAAATGCAATCCGGAAAAAAAAAAATTTGTGTTTTGCAAGACTAGGCCATCATTCATCTGAGTGCAATGACAGAAAAACATTACTGGAAAAGAATCTGTCTGCAATTATTCAACACTAACACACACACATATGCTCAAATTTTCGAGGGCAATGCAGGTTTCGACTCACGGATCTTTCTTATCCTTTCTTTGGCTTTGAAAAGGATGATATGAACTTCATCAAAATGAGGCTGGACTGCATTTTTCGTAACTTTAATCCACTGTTGAACTTTCTTATGGGGGCCAAGAATTCGTTCACGAACCTTGTCATCCACAACCTAAATTCACCATGGAAAAAACTGAGATCAAACCTGAACAGAATCTTGCTTTTACTTTTGGTATGCAGAGAATTGTTTCAACTTTGACTTACAATGATTGATAAACATAAGGCTGCAAGTAAATGTCTATAATTTACCTCAAGTTGCATGATTTCACAGACCAAGCTAAGATCTGCTATGGAAGGTTGGTTACTCCCCAGCAGAAAACGTCCGTTCCCCTTGAGCCAAAAAGATTCAATCTTTCCAAGAGAAGCCGACAAAAGTACTTCACCATCAGCGCGGCTTGTGGATTGAAAGGTCGACCAAAAGCAGGTGCCAGTGTACTGTTGAAGACAAATGCAGCTGGAAAAAGCAAATGCATTGGTCCAAGGCAATGCCCCAATTAAAGGGTATTAATCCAATCAACAATATAACTACATGGCATGAAAAAGAAAAAGAAAAGAGGATGTTGTAGACAAAGAGGATGATCACCTGAACCACGGCGCAAATTGGAGTGATGCCAATCTAAAACAGAGTGGATCCTCGCTCTTTTAGACAGGTCCGCCGGATACCTCCCCAATTCAGCAATAAAATTTCAGGAAATCAAGTACTTTAGAACTCGAAGGCATACTAATGATAGTATTGATTTCTATATCACATTTCATATATAATGCAAGTACAACTGTGTGCAACAAATTTTGGGCTCCAATGGTTGTAACTTGTCTTACTTAAGAGACAAAATATAAATAGCATTCTACATAATAAAAGTATATAAAATCCACTTTCGGGAAATGATGAAAGCAACCGTAGCTGAAAAGGATAAACAGAGAGGATCACTCCTTAGGAAGCCTCTATCTCAACTCCAGAGCACAACATTTCAGCTGTCTTCAGCTAGAATCATACAGCTCAGGATATCTTAAGCAAGTCTCTGTCACACTTCCTAACATGCTCTATGCATACTCCTTTTTGGTAGCAAGTTTCATATCCGACATGAATACACAACGGATATTTAAGATGGCATAAATGCAACTTCCTAAAAGTTGGACATGGGATGAATATATGCATATCCATAACTTGGACACGTGAATTACATAAACTTTGCTGAGGCTTGAAGAAAAGCCATTGAAAAATCAATGAAAAACTGTCCAAAATTAAAACCACTAGAAATTGTTTTATGTGTATCCCCTATGCACCCGTATCCTATATTTGTCAAAAATCTTGCACACGAGTATCCTGAAACTGTGTATCAGCGCATGCATACCCGTACCCTGAAACCTAAAACCATGCTTTTACCTTTCTGCTTGACAATCTAAGAAAAGATAGTAAATTGTAGTAGCTTGCAATAAGAACCAACAAACCAGAAAATCATGTATACTCACCAATGATCTGCAACTCCAGGAAAAGCACAAGCCAGATATATAAGAATCGCATGACTGCAGTAACGTTGGAACTCTATTAACACAAATATCCAATAAAATATCTAAAAAACCAAAATTCAACACTGTATCTTCAGAGAACCTTTTGATTTTATTCTTAAAACAGCTAAAATGGTCTATATTTACGGGGAAAAGACAATATTATACCTCTCGAAAAGCTTAAACTTGCCATCCATGATTGCAGGAACTTGCTTCATGGGATTGATTGCTTCAAGTATATAACAAATAACCCCCAAAAAGAGTCAATCTTTACTGAAAAATAAGGAAAAAGGCAACCAAGAAAATAACAGGAAGGAAGAACAAACCAACCTTCAAATTCAGGAGTTAAGTGCTGCCTTTGACCAAGCTCAGTTTTATCTCCTCAAAATCAATCCCATTTACCCTTCACGTAAAAGAGAGAACGAAATTCAAAGTCAAAATTAACATTTCTAACAGTTCAAACTTGATATGTGTTTCTCTCTTCAAAATCAATCCCATTTGGCCTTCAAGTAAAAAAGAAAAAGAAATTCAAAGTCAAAATTAACATTTCTAACAGTTCAAACTTGATATGTAAATCTATCCCATTTGCCATTCACGAAAAAAAGAAAATGAAATCCAAAGTCAAAATTAAGATTTCTATCAGTTCAAACTTGATATGTAAATCTTAGGGGTAGAAGAAAGAGAGATAATTACTTGCAGAAGATGAGAACTGCTCGGGATGGCTGGGACATGCGGTCAACAAATAATTGAAGCGTCATTTTTCTCTGATCTTAGTAGCGGTGGGCGGCACGGCAGCACACACAGTCACAGAGAGCTCTTAGTTGTTAGTTGCTAGTCTGAGAGAGAGGTAAATAATAGGAGGGGGCATTTGGGAAAAACGGCTGTTTGACCAAAAAACTTGGGAAAAACGGTTTTATAAAATTTGAATTTTTTCTTCCGTTTTAGGTGTTTTGAACCAAACTAAAGCCCTATTTGGGAAGAAGCGCGCTTAGGGATTTGGCGCCCAAGATCGTCTGCAGCATTTGTGAAAGAAATGGGAGAAAATCATGGTCAAACTTCACTAAAATCCAAAGCACCCTTTTTTCCAAACTTTTTTCCAAAGCAGCCTTCTTTACTCATTATCCCTAATAGGAGGGCGATCCGGAACGAGCTGCCATGCTGGTTTTTTCCGCCCTTAAGTGGGACCCGACAATCAAGATAATCTTTTTTTTTTTTTTTTTTTTTTTTTTTTTTTTTTTTCTGAAAGAAAGTTGACTTGGATCCCATTAAAGTATAGTTATCAGACCCGGTCCGGTTATTGATTCGAAAGAGACATCGGGTTATTGGGTCAGTAGTTCAATCGGTGGGTCAGTGTTTCAACCGGTGGGTTACATCATATACTTAAAAAATATAATTGAATATTCAAAACATAAAGATAAAATAAAATATAACAACCATAATTATTTTCAAAATCTCAAACAAATACAATTACAAATTAGACAACATAAAATCCTCAAATGATTATACATTTGTGCGAGTTTAAAGCGCAAATAATTAGCTTTTCTTTAGGTAAGTGTTGTAGTAGCTACTGCTTCTGATTTCATACATTCCTAAGAAAGCACAACAATACATTCAATCCATAATGAAAGCAATTTCATTATCTTCACTTTAAGTTTTCGGCCGTAAAAAAGTACAAATACCCTAAATACCAACAATTATTTCCTATAAAACAAAAAAAGAATACATATATTGTTTGGTTTTTTTTTTTTTTTTGTGAGAGATACATTCGATGTTATTTTTTTGACAAAATTTGCTCGATGATTTGAGATTTATCTTATTTAATGAAAACTTCTTTTTAACCAGGTTGAATGTGAATGAAATCACGATGAAAAAAAAAAAAAAGAAAAACTGGGCTGACGGGTTGACCGGTCCGGACCGCCGGCCGTTAGCAGGTCGAAGCAGTTCACTTACGTAAACGGTCGAATCTTGCCGCGGGTATGGATCGGTTCGACCATGGGCGGACCGGGTCTGCATTAAAGTCCTCAAGTTGCATCTTTTTAAAATAAAATAAAAAAGTTGACTGCTCGTGGAATGAAATTTTATGTTTTCACATTTATTGATATTGAAATTCTTAGGCCTCATTCTTTTACCTAACATCAACATTCTTTTTTTTTTTTTTTTGCTAAAACCTAACAACCATATTCAAGAAATTGTATTGCCCCTCAAAAAAAGAAATTGTATTGCCTACCAACCGTAAAATCCCTCGTGTTCCAATTATTGGATACCCGTATTGTCGAATGATCTATTTGATTTCAATTTTCATACAACAACATATATGATAAAAGTAAATGAAAAAATTGCAAAACAAATGAAATGAAATAAATGCATTCTATTAACACATGAATTAGTGAAATGAAATCGATGTCTAATATGATCCGAAATCATGCATGGGTGGAATTATCTATGAGGCCTCCTGTTATGGCTCGTAAAGAGCCCCGGCCTGAAGCGCGGTGCACATAAGTTTCTTTCAGAGAGACTTTTGGCATCTCTCAAGGATATGATATCTCAAACCAGGTTCAAACAAAGGACGCCTCAAACTGAGGTCTCGTGCGATTTTGAGGGCCAACCGCATGTATGTCTCGATATACTCATTTTTCTATGCGGGAATAACATGTCTTTGGACAAAAGCCTCGACAAAGACCTCGCAAGAAGACATCCTTAGCCCATCGACCACAAGTGATGATGCTCAAAACCGTCACCCCGAAATCGGGTCAAGGCGGACAATTGGGTTTCATGAGAATAACTCAACTACTCTAGCCGGTGGATTTGGTGATTGAATATACCGAGCCAATACGGAAATGACTACCTACCTATGTACCTAGATGATTTGAGATCAAGCTATTAATGTAGTTCAGAAGATTGATGATGATGATCCTTTTATATATCGCCGACGTGAGAGTGAATGCTGAGTTGCATGTGACCAGGAAATTGCCAAGTTCATGTAGCGGTTTGGTGATCACATAAAAGAGCGGGAATCATGGGACTATTATTGTGGTAGTTACCATTGTGGGGTTTTATCTTCTGAATGGTCTAATTGCCCACTTCGAACACCTGAGATCGACGGTGATGACATGCCCCGAACCGAGGGTTCTAAATTGAGGTGAACTTACACCATGTCGGTTGAACGAGCTGGGAGATGCTGCATACGTGACTAAGTGTTCTTTCTCCAAGTTATCTAAAATGTAGGGCCTCTTGTTGGGATGAACTCCTCTAGCCCATTATGTTGGAAAGATCCGAAAGAGGCCAATAGGTGCAACTTGTACGACATCGGGTCATACACACGTCGACAAGCATCGAGGGCAAATAAGTATCGTTCTACTTGCTTTATTTGATGGCACATCGATATCTTTCGCATATTCCTCGATATTTTTTTGCAGGAATACAACCAGAGCACATCTTGTTGGAAATAATATTCCGGTATTTACTGTTATAAAGTTATTTCTTGGTAAATGAGAATATTATTTATTGATGACATTAGAATGTGTATTTAAATTGATAAAAAAAAATGGGTAATCAAATATATCTCCCTCCCTCCCTCCCTCCCTCCCTCCCTCCTCTCTCTCTCTATATATATACACACGCGTAGCCATTGGTTTTGAATTTCCAGTTGTATGTTCAAGTCCATTGGATAAGTTTCCTCGATACTACTAAAAGTCTTATAGACATGCAACCTTTTAAGTTGGGGTATCTTCTTCACAAGAGGAATGTTGTAAAAAGAAGGGAATGTTGGAATTGTGAAAAATTGGAAGATGGTATTCTTTCATAAATAATTATACTGGTTCATTGGGAATTTTCGTCATCTTATAAATAGATAATCACGGAATGAGAATAACAAGATTTTTCTCTCAGTAAAAACTGTTCCATACATGCAAATCCATTGTGCATAAACACTTAGCATTATAAATCATAAAAAAATCCCAATACTGTTGTGCATGTATTGGGAGATGATTGCGAGAACCGTTGGCATATAACCGGCACAAAAACGTCTTAAGGACGGTAATGCTGTTGGAGAAAAAGCCCTTTTTGAAGGGTTGAATAGTCAACTTTAGCGCGATTTACGGATAGGCTCCGATGTATGTCATCGAGAGTTAATGATATCATTAAATACTCCATACAGAGTAGTTGATGACGGGCTTTTGAATCACTCGATTCGGATATCGGGTGAATGAGAAATTAATGCCTAAAGTTGGTTGAAAATGTGTTGGAGATAAGAGTTGAAGGGAGTACCTCAACTCAATATCCCACATTGGAAACATGAGAGACTTGAGCTCCATATATAAGGGCTAGTGTATGCTCTTATAAATGTGCCCCAAGGGGCAAGGCACTTTTATGCAGGAGGGAGGACTTAGATATTTCCACACGCGCGCGCTGCCGCCGTCCGTCCGGCTCTGCTCGGCTCAAGCTCGGTTCGGGTGTTACTATTAATTTTTTGGACAAAATTTCTTTATGAAATTAATTCTAAAAATTAGTATAAGTAACTGTGTCATCGGACCAATAAGAATTCATTGAGTCATCCGACCAATCAGAATATTCGACCAATCAGGGTGTGGAAATAAAATTCGAAATTTTAGTAATAATTTTAATAAAAAATTTCGACCCCAATCTCTTTTCAAGGAAAAGTATTGATGATGTGTTCGGCCAATCAGATTAAAGCATTGGCTCCTCCTCTCCACTATATAAAGAACCCCATGGATGAAAGTTTATTCATTCAGTTTTCTCTTGTCTTACCACCACAAAGGTAGTGTCATATAGATCTAGTCATTCATGTAGATCTAGATATTGAGTCGAAGAGAAGTCGGAGCACTCTGTAAGTTTCGCCGGGCTCGGATTTTTGAAGTGCCTCAAATCCGAGGACGAAAGCCGTTGTATCTTGGGAGGCGTTGCTCTACTACCGTGGGCACCATACCGAGCAATTTGTCTTAAGGAAAGAGTATCTACTCGCCTCGGTTTGATATCTAGTCCTTATTTTATGCATCGTAATTTTCTTATTCGTTCTTCGAGTTAGATCTGCACGTAATATTGATTTTGTTTGATCTGTTAGATAATTCGAATTTATCTTTTGCATTATTTATTTTATAGTTTAATACTCCGTAATTAATTCCGTTAATTACGGATCTGTTCCGTAAATCACTCCACACACGATACATCTATCCCTACAAATGCTGCACTCGCCTCAATGTATAAGTTTTCTTTCTGCCCCATTTTACTGCTTTCATTTTTGCATATATTACATGTTAAACAACATGCTAAATTGCTATTTTATCTCACATATGCACTTGACTACAACATGCTCCCTACCTTATAACACGGATATAAATACATCACAACTCCTCAGTAAGCAACGTGGAAAAAAAACCAAAATCATACTGCAAATACACTAAACCGCCAAGGTATAAGGAGATCAAACCGGATTGCACAACGAAAATTTAAAATTTGATTTCTTGACCCGAGAACCGACTCTGATGAAACAATATAAACACAAGAAAAAAGAAGACAAATATTGTTATCAAGTTGATCCTAAGGATCAAAGCATTATCTTCGATTATTGATTCAAGCACCAAGCCGTTCACGCGTCCGCTCATTCGCGCTGATCCACATGAACAACCATCAGAATCCTCCAAAGACAGCTCCTAGAAAAGTTCGACTGCTAAGCGACTATTCTTTTCTTTGAACTCTCTCACAAAGAAATTTAACTAGAGAATTATAGTTCTCTTTTTCTAGAGATCTCTTGATTCTAATTTTGATTAGTGTTGTTAAATGAATATAGCCGCTTGAATCTCAAGGAAAGGAACCATTAACATGGCTTGAGACACCATTGGCTCGAATTCATCCCTCAATCCTTTCAAGAACTTCATCACATGTTCCGTTTCCTGAGATGTAGTAGAGTTTGTATGGCATGACAATGACATTGTGGCTCACACTTACACACTGGATTGTATGACATCACAATGACATTGTGGCTTACACTTACACACTAGAATCAGCCTAATAGCTGTTATACCAAGAGTATTACAATTCGAAAATAAAATTAAAGAACATAAAAGATGAAGAACAATTTATTATATTCTGAATCAACAAGAAACGGAAAGGAAAACAGAAAGGAAAAACAAGAAGGATATGTAACCGGGACGAGCTAATCTCTGTCCTTAAGATAATTATGCTCCGGCAGTACCCACGGTTTAGCACTTGTCTCCCAGGATAACCTAATTACCTGTTCAGAATTGAGGTACTTCAGCTTTTGAACTCAACAAACTCTTGGTGCTTCAGAATCTCTTCAACAAAAAATGCAAGTGTTTAAGTGATTTGTGTTGTCTTTCTGTTGTACCTTCCTATTGCAAGAGAGGACCTATATATAGGAGTAAGGAGCGAGCCTTAAGTGTGTGAATTGATGGCCACTAAACCATCGAGGTTGAAAGCACTCTTGTATTAAAGCCATATGAAAGTGAACTCTTGTATTAAAGCCATATGAAATTTGAATCGAACTCGAACTCGAATCGAACACGTGACTCATACTCTCAGCTCGAATCTGATTTATTGGACTGGATAATATCCAGATAAACTTTGTCCAAAAAATATAATACTGCCTCAGGCCCAGAAGGCCCATTCCCCAAAGCCCAAGGTCAATGGCAATGGCCCATTGCCCAAAGCCCAAGGTCAATGGCAATGGCGCGCGCGTGTGGCATTTTTAGTAAAGACTAAGCCCACTAAAACCACTCCGAGTTCTCTCCCTTTCTAAGAGATTATACCAACAACAAAACTTCCACCACTTAAATATTGAGGAAATGTTAGCACATTTCCCAATGTGGGATTAAGAAGTTTGTCTTTTCAACTTCCTTTTCACACATTTCCAACTACCCACTTTAAGCCTTAATTTCTCATTCACCCGACATCCGAATTGAATGATTCAAAATCTTATTTTCAACTACGTCTCACGTAGTTTTCAAAGTCATCACTAACTCTTGATAATCTATATAAGAGTTATATCAAAATCGGCTCTCAAAGTGGTTACAATAAATGATTCAAAATCATTTTAAAATGTTATAAAACATTTTTCCTTTTATCCTCATATATCTCCAACAATCCCCACATGAATGGAAATTAATGCAAATGCAGACCAGGAAGAGATTCTCGGCGAGAAAATATTGCATCGGAGAGGTAGCTTACGGCTTTGAACTGCCTTAGTGAAATACTGTAGGTGTAGTGCCGAAAGACAATTATATAATTGTTTTGGGACATGAATTAATAATTCATCTTATTATATGCATGTATGTTTATAATTAAGACACTCTTGAAAACCCTAAGTACCTCGTTTATGTAATCACATAACTTTCGGTGTATGGCTATACACAAGAGGATTGAGTTAGTGAGATGTACTTAAAATTAACTTAGTCCGTAGCGTTTATTAAATCGAGCACGGGTCTCATGATTAATTTGCTATTAATGCTTGAGAACACTTTAGGTGTGACAGTCTTATCGGATTATCGGTAATATGGTACTAGTGGGGCATTTATATATGATGATAATCATATAGAAATTTGGACCGATTTGATTTGAGTTCTCGATATAATTCCGTAATCGAGAATTCTTATCGAATCACAAGATGATCATGTATGGATTAATCTTAATCACGAGGTGATCACGCATTTAACGCTTAGACTAGGGTAGAGTTTGATGTGTTAGTAAGGATCACCGAAGTATGTGGTCCAACACTTCTCGTTGGCTCTATTCGGAATGAGTGAGTGGTGCGTGCTATCACGAATATGGAATCCATTCCTTCCTCGGAAGAAGAGAAGCGATTCACTTATTTGTTGACCCAGAAAGCGATCGATCGGCCGAGTTCATATTATATTGAATATGAACTAATTGATCACTAGGGGTTAATGGTAAATAAGGATAATATGTTTGAGAAGGGTTTACGGAAATATCCCGAATCGAAGTGAGCGATCCCATGGAGGATTTATCCGTATGTAATGATTATATCGGTGGACGCTTTCGACTCATAAATTGAGTGTAAGTTATCTATATTCGATAGAGTTCAGTTTCGGGTTTATGGTGGTGTAATCCCGGAATTAATAAGTTGGATATAATTATTACGTCGATGAATAATTTTATCTAATTTATTGTATTTAATGAATATGGAGTCCACTGGCCCCCGACGTGATTCTCAAAAAATAGCATAATTGGATTTTCGTCGTTTCACCTCAATTATAATTAAATAGTGGATTGGGCTATTTAATTTGATATGTGGATTAATTGTTTAGTAGGACTAAATAATTAAATACACGGAAAAGAGCATTCATTAGTGGAATTACCAAGGTGGTGTGTTGACTTTTTGACCAAATTGGTCAAATATAGAAAATGCGTGGACCTTAATTGTTTAACAAGTGGGGCGCATGTTTTATTATTTGGTTATCAAGAAATTGGTTTTTTCTTGGATAATTATTTAATATGTGATTTATCTTTTATTTGTTAATTGATAATTCATGGAATATTAGATAATAATATAATTTATCTTAATTTGTTTGGGATAATTATTTTATTTATCTTTTATTTGGAAAAAGGATTAATGTAATAATTATCTCTTAATTATTTAATCCTTGGAGGTTAAGTTTTACTCTTCTATATAAAGAGAGTTTTTCCAAGCCTTTTAAAACACACTATTCATGACACTATTCACGACACATAATTCACGCCATTATTGACAAATACTTGGGTTGATATTTCGACCAAGTATCTCGGGTTTCGAGTTGGAATAATCTTCGGGATTATTCCGGTAGCATATCAAGGAGGTCCGGCGGCGGGAAACACCATCCACCTGGTGTTGCTGGGAGACACACGTTGGAAGGCTGTGGCTTCTCAAAATACGTGTTCTTGGAGATCTATCGTTCTTGGCGTTAAGCACCATAAAAGGTTGGCTCTAAACCCCTTGTAGGTTTAGATCTTTAATTTATGTTCTTTGTTTCGTTTAGATCTAGATCCGATACTTCATTTGCGTAATCGGGTCAATCCATGATTGATCCGACGATATTACTTCTAACAAGTGGTATCGAGCCTTTGATCTAACGATCAAAGTATATGAATTTTAGATCTTGGAGTGGAAAAGCATGTTTTAGATGTTTTATTTCGCTTTTTTGGTAAAATTCGAATTTAATCATGATTGTATGCTTGTGATTGTTGTGGTTGAAGAGATGGATTGAGGTTGGTATTGTTTCTTTCGTTAGATCTATTGTAAACTCATATAAATTCGTTTATATGAGTATAGGAAATTTTGTAATTTTAATTTCCTAGAAGTAGATCTGTTTTGTTGCTGTTCCGTTTTTTATTTTTTCCCGGAGTTTGAGCCGTTGAAACGACAATCCCTCCGGTCAGAATGAAGAATAAAAGTTGAAGAACATTCCCTCAAAAGTTCGTGACGATCGGAGTCGATCTCGATGTCCGATCGCTGCTATAAAGTTGCTGCTGTAACAGAAAAGCACAGCAGGCATTAAAACCCTAGCTGTGAGTTCGTCGAATTTCTAGAAGAGATTAGACCGTTGAAACGAAGATCCGACCGTTCAGATCGACTACCATGGAGTTATGAACAAGCCCTAAAAATTTAAGGTCGATCGGGATTTTTCTCGATGCCCGATCGTCCCCAGGAAGACACTGTTGCACCGCAGTTATAAACAGATGCAGCAGTTAGATCGGCGGATTGCTGGAGAAAATTGGACCATTGAAACGAAGATCCAACCGTTCAGATTGAAGTAGGCGGAGTGAAGAACAGATCCATAAAGTTTCATGACGATCAAGGCTCGTTTGGATTTCCGGTCTTCGATAATACGCAGCAGCAGCAGATTAGAAAATAGTAAACCCTAGTTAGGGTTTGTGTTTTTTTTAATAGGTTAGATACGGGGGTACCAACGATCCATCTCGGTGTTTATTTTTTCCGTTATTTTTTTCGTGTATGATCGAAAATTGTATGATATAACCGGAAAATTACCATGACATGCATCATATCATGATTCCACTCCAATGCATACATGTAGCTAGTTTATTTTGAATAAATTAGGCATGTATAACTCGAATAATTAGTATGAATGCTTATTAATTTAATATGTGGTAGTTAAATAATAAGTAGCTAATTATAAAAACCGAGGACCGGGTTTTGTCAATCGTTACGATTTTAGTGATGGATTCTCGGTGAATCCCACTTGGATAAATCGTTGAGCTTTTCGTGTGATGGCAGTGAACCCACCTTAAAGCGAAGCGAGGTTACGCTTTGGGTTACAATTTAGAAATCGGAGAATCTTAGTACATGGGTTGGAAATGGTCTAACCATGGTTGGGCGAGTTCAACCGAGCCGGCTCAATCGACTCCCCTCCACGTGTGATATGCGTTATGCTGATTCGACAGGACTTAGCATAGCCGATAAGCCTTCGGGCTAAGCGGGGATTCTCTTGCAGATTGGCCTGAATCGTCACATATGTTCCAACGAATAAGACGGCGTAGGCTTGCCTACATAACCGACCCTATTCGGAGTACTTTGATTTATTGTTTCTTATTGTCAAGACCGCAACCGTAATTAGTAAACCCACCATTTTTCAAAATATTGAGTGGGAGCGGGAAGGCGCGATACCAACCCCACGGCCTCTACTATAGATGCAAGCACGTGAGAGAAGGGTGGCGCCTCGAGCCGCTTTGATTCCGGCCCCTGCGGGTGGTGTTCACACCTATCAAAATTCAAGGCTTGGTTTCCGAAAGGATAGGATTTGGTACTCGTTGAGTCATCGACCGACCTGGCGGCATACTCGGGCGTACTTTGAGATCGATATAGTAGGTCACACTCTTTATGGATATTTTGAAATATCTAGGCTAGAAAAGGAAGGTAATCAGTGATTAAGGTCCGGGATGTCTGATTCTCGTGAGATGTTTGATTCTCGAAGATTAATCATTGAGAGAGATTGTCTCAGTTTAATCATCGCCTCTTTGACTGACCCTGCGGCGGCACTGAGGTGTGAGATTAAATCCTTGGAATGGTAGGATAGACTTTATAGTTTATTATTCCTAAAATATAAATCTAGTAGTGAAAATTTATTTTTGAATTTAACTTTCTGTCATTTTATTTACAACTAAACCTCTAGGTTACTAAACTGTTAGTAATAGGACTTCAATAAAAATGTGGAAAGTAACAAGTACGTTGTAATTATCAATAAATGCAGTTAACTTTTCGGAAGAAATTTTTCTCTTGAGCCATTAAAAACTTAAGTGACATAGTAGAGGTATGTCACGGGTGTCACTCGTGTTGAGCGAGAGCGACCATACTTAGTTTACAAAAGATGACATAGGACTATCAGATAAAATTCATTTAGTGAATTTTAAAAGTGTAATTACACATCAAATTTCTAATTGAAAAATTGGAAAATCATATATATAAGGCGTTGCTAGTTAGACGGTATTTGGAACCGATAAACAAGTGGGAGCCTTAGTCTTATGATTTGTTGTTTTTCTGAATAATTAGAAATGTGTAATGGAATGCACAAGAGTTTCTCCATTCATTGGAAAAACAAGAATAAGCGTTACTAGTTAGACAGTATTTGGAACTGATAAACTAGTGGGAGCTTAGTTCTGGGGATTTTCTGATCTTTGAAAAATCATAAATACAAAGTGTTGCTAGTTAGACAGTATTTGGAACCGATAAACTAGTCGGAGCTTTGGTCTTATGATTTGACGATTAGAAAAACGGATAGTCCAAGCAAGTAACACTGAACATCCCACAGTTCAAGAATAGAGTCTACTCGAACAAACTGCTAGTTCAAGACTGTTTCCATTTAAGGAAAAGACTGTTTCCATTTAAGGAAAGTCGAGAATGGGAAAGAATGTTTACACGTGTTAGTCATCCAAACTAAGTAGTTTTAAGGCTAAACCGAAAATTAATGAATTGGAAATTAGAGGATAAGGAAAGTGATTTCGGATCACTGACCAATGCATCCTTAGCAATTTTCTCGAAAGCTAAGTTCTTTGGAAGAACTAGGTAGCTTTGCATTAAACGATAAATAAAAATAGACAACGGGCAGTTATTTCAGATTGACTAGTGGGAGTGATATAAGGAAATGAATCTCGGATTCAATTCTTGAGCATCACATAAAATTCATTTTCTGTGTTCGGATTCGTTGGGAACGAACGTATTCATTTTCAATATGATAATTTGTTTGTCTTATTGACGATGAATATAACAGTCGTAGCACGAATCCAAGACTCGGACTTTTGTTTGATAAAGTCAGAACCACTAATCATTGTTGAAAATGTATTAGTAACACATCTTAAAATATATAAACACAAATGGTTTCCGTATTTCGATAAACACTTCTTTATATGCTATTAATTAGTGCATATTCACTAACGATAAGATCTGCAGGTGGCTTAGGGTGATTCCTATCTCCGAGTCAAAGGAACCTGTCTCAAAGGAACAATGCCTAAGTTTCCTTTCAATCGGGGAAAGGGTAATAGATTCAAAGAAGTTACATAGCTTGTTCATATTTACCTTCGAGGGTCATATGAAAGATACAAGCTAGTGGGAGCTTCGAGTAGTGACATATTGTCGATAACTACTCGAAACTCCGGTAAGTTTATTCAAAAATATTTGGAGGAAATCTCGATTTCACTGAGAGATAGAGTATTCCATACTCGAGAAATAGGTTGTTGCGTAGTCTTGGGGGTGATGCCCGGCCCGCCTCCCAAGTGAAATGTTTTCACTAAAGGGATACACCATAAATTTGCCTTATAGTTATTGATGTGCTACGATCTGTTTGCTTTGAACTCATTTAAGATATTGGTTGCAAAATAACGGTTTACGTTGTTATGAAAAACCGAGAAGTCTACCAAAAGATGCCTAAGCATTTGTGGATAAGGAGTGAATTCGGTTCACCCCACTTCCGTAAATAGAGGCATTTAGCAATCGAGTGCTTGAAGGTAGGATCGGAAATTTTGCGTGCACACGCGTTCGGGACGTGAAATATCTTAATGCATTGAGTAAAGGTTGGTTATAAAACTCATAAAATCGAGAGAATGACGGTTATACTGTCAAACTCGGTCTGATAGAGTCTATAAATAACAACCTTGGATCTTGAAGTATTTGTACTCAAGATGTTACTAACTGATGTGTTCAATCCACATCCAACACCGGCAGTTGGTGATAACACTAATAAGAACTACTAAACTAGATCAGTATATCAATCCACCCCGAACGCAGTGGGAGTATGGTTTGTCCATTACCCATTGCAGGACCTTACGGTCTATAGGGTAGATTGATGACCTATAGTCCTTCGTGGGCTGTATAGGATCCTGATCATAGAGGTTGGTTTAAAAGCCATAACCCTGAGAATGGAGTTTGATACTCCAGTTCTGTTGGAACTCTTGTAGAACCACCTGAGTATCTCAGGCCCAGTGGGAGTAATTGGAACTACACGGAGAAGAGTCGATTGAATAGGAAAGTTTAACTTTCACCGCAAAGCTGAGTAATTTAGAGGTAATTCCCTAAAAGGTAGAGAGTTAACCAGACCGTGATCTCTCTTACCACTCAGTCTTGCTTGATTTCGTCAGAAAGCGGGAAATATGGGTGATTCCCTAAGACTTCCTTGCCGAACAACGGAATCTGAATTCATTCAGAACAGAAGGGTTTTAGCTAAGAACAAATAACGGATTCGTTACAAAGCAGAAAATAGGGGTGATTCCCTAAGACCTTTTTGCGAGACTAACGGTATCTTAATTTATTCAGAAAGAACCTTTGGCAGGATGCTTGCTATAGCTTATATCCTTTGGGGATTAAAGCAAACCTCTAGGTCATTTCAAAGTAATATATTTTAATATGTGGACTTGACCAGAATGTTGATAAGTCTTTTGTAGACTTGGCATCAATATTAGTAAAGTAGTATGTAGATTAGTGTTTGTGAATGGTAACACTTGAAGCGATTGGAAACAACATGGGTGTGTTATACGAAGTCGAGTCGACATGCCATCGGGATTCATTCTAAAGGATTTGATTCGCTCAAATCCGCAAGAATCGATCATTGGCAATCCCATCCATTCACCTGGTTAAGATATTCTTGCATTTATGCAACATTCAACGATGTAGTCTACCCTACCTCTCAGGAATGGTTATCTAAACCTGAGGATGAATACGAAATGGGATGTTTAGTGAATCCTCAAGTATCTTCGGGAGAATGAGGAATAAGATGCTAGTATATTCAGGTGCAAACTAGAATATAAGTGATAACGCTGATTCTGACTTTATGTCGAATTAAGGAAGATCGTTAAGTCGATCTAGTCCTCGATGTTGAATCAAAGGCATATTGAAATCGTACCACCGGATTAGATGGAAAAGCGGCGTTTCGATCCCAAAGATTGACTCAAGCCGACATCCTACGATCGCTGTACCAAGTCACATGGTATTCGGATTCGAGCACGCGCCGGGTCACCGACCTACCCCCGCGCGGCACACTCGGTCGTGCTTGGAAGGATGAATTACTAAGATGCGCTTGGGAGAGCAGATTTGAGGATTCGTCTCACCTGTTTTGAGCAAGTGGGAGAATGTTGTAGATATAGGTAAATAAGGGTGTGCTCTAAAACAATTAATCCACTTGCCTTTCGTGCAAGTGGGAGATTGTAAGGTGTAGTGCCGAAAGACAATTATATAATTGTTTTAGGACGTAATTAATAATTCATCTTATTATATGCATGTATGTTTATAATTAAGACACTAACGAAAACCCTAAGTACCTCGTTTATGTAATCACATAACTCGGTGTATGGCTATACACAAGAGGATTGAGTTAGTGAGATGTACTTAAAATTAACTTAGTCCGTAGCGTTTATTAATCTGAGTCACGGGTCTCATGATTAATTTGCTATTAATGCGCCTGAACACTTTAGGTGTGATGATCTTATCCGGTTATCGGTAATATGGTACCTAGTGGGGCATTTATATATGATGATAATCATATAGAAATTTGGACCGATTTGATTTGAGTTCTCGATATAATTCCGTAATCGAGAATTCTTATCGAATCACAAGATGATCATGTATGGATTAATCTTAATCTGAAGTGATCACTGCAGGCATTTAACTTAGACTATGGTAGAGTTTGATGTGTTAGTAAGGATCACCGAAGTATGTGGTCCAACACTTCTCGTTGGCTCTATTCGGAATGAGTGAGTGGTGCGTGCTATCACGGATATGGAATCCATTCCTTCCTCGGGAAGTAGAGACGATTCACTTATTTGTTGACCCTAGAAGCGATCGATCGACCGAGTTCATATTATATTGAATATGAACTAATTGATCACTAGGGGGTTAATGGTAAATAAGGATAATATGTTTCGAGAAGGGTTTACGGAAATATCCCGAATCGAAGTGAACAGTCTATGGAGGATTTATCCGTATGTCATGATTATATCAGTGGACGCTTTCGACTCATAAATTGAGTGTAAGTTATCTATATTCGATAGAGTTCAGTTTCGGGTTTATGGTGATGTAATCCCGGAATTAATAAGTTGGATATAATTATTCTGTCTGACGAATAATATTATCTAATTTATTGTAGCTAATGAATATGGGTCCATGGTCCCCGACGTGGCTCCCAAAATAGCATAATTGGATTTCTCGTCGTTTCACCTCAATTATAATTAAATAGTGGATTGGGCTATTTAATTTGATATGTGGATTAATTGTTTAGTTGGAATAAATAATTAAATACACGGAAAAGACATTTCTCGTGGACTCGGCCCAAATTGGTGTGTTGACTTTTTGACCAAATTGGTCAAATATAGAAAATGCGTGGACCTTAATTGTTTAACAAGTGGGGCGCATGTTTTTATTATTTAGTTATCAAGAAATTAGTTTTCTTGGATAATTATTTAATATGTGATTTATCTTTTATTTGTTAATTGATAATTCATGGAATATTAGATAATAATATGATTTATCTTAATTTGTTTGGGATAATTATTTTATTTATCTTTTATTTGGAAAAAGGATTAATGTAATAATTATCTCTTAATTATTTAATCCTTGGAGGTTAAGTTTTACTCTTCTATATAAAGAGAGTTCTTCCAAGCCTTTTAAAACACACTATTCATGACACTATTCACGACACATAATTCACGCCATTATTGACAAATACTTGGGTTGATATTTCGACCAAGTATCTCGGGTTTCGAGTTGGAATAATCTTCGGGATTATTCCGGTAGCATATCAAGGAGGTCCGGCGGCGGAAACACCATCCACCTGGTGTTCTTTGGGAGACACACGTTGGAAGGTCGTGGCTTCTCAAAATACGTGTTCTTGGAGATCTATCGTTCTTGGCGTTAAGCACCATAAAAAGGTTGGCTCCTAAACCCCCTTGTAGGTTTAGATCTTTAATTTATGTTCTTTGTTTCGTTTAGATCTAGATCCGATACTTCCGCTGCGTAATCGGGTCAATCCATGATTGATCCGACGATATTACTTCTAACAATACTATCGGATCTACTCGGCTAATCAGTGAACTATGTCTTGAACCGTTCAGCCTTTAATGTAAAATCAAACAATAGTACTCACACAATATTTCCCTTAACACGTATTGGTTCTCATGGTTGTGCTCATTTTGGCCATGAAACACACTTGTTTCAGAAAGTGCGTTAGAGATTTCAAGCCACTGAATTCTCACAGAAGCGGCCCCACTTCACACTTACATAGGTGAGCTCCTATCAAGAGTATTCTGCCATACCCTACTCGAATTTAATCAAGCTATAGGAATCATTAAAAGTTTTCACTTATCCTTACACATCTGATAGATAACACTTTTATTCATACAATGGGTAAGTGTTCAATGAACCTTCATAACTTAGTTGTCCCTTTGAACCATGATCTTGGGATATCCAGTCAACATGGTGGGGTTACGATGACAAAGTTTATGTCGTAATTGGCTTCAGTCCTATTCCGTCTGTCAATTTTGACATTTGATCTCTAGGTAAACCTTTTGTTAGCGGATCCGCAAGATTGTCCTTCGATTTAACAAAATCAACGGAAATCACGCCGTTAGAGATCAGTTGTTTAATGGTATTATGTCTACGACGAATATGTCGAGACTTACCATTGTACATACTATTTTGTGCCCGGCTTATAGCCGACTGACTATCGCTATGTATGCTTATAGGAGCAATAGGCTTAGTCCAGCATGGAATATCCTCGAGGAAATTACGCAGCCATTCTGCTTCTTCTCCTGCCTTGTCCAATGCGATGAACTCAGCTTCCATAGTGGAACGAGCAATGCAAGTTTGCTTTGTGGATTTCCATGACACAAAAGCACCACCAATAGTGAATACATATCCACTTGTGGACTTTGATTCTTTCGAGTCAGATATCCAATTTGCATCAGTATCCTTCTAATACTGCTGGATATCTCGTGTGTGAATTTTAAGTACCTCAGTACTCTATTCAATGCTTTCCAATGATCCTCACTTGGATTACTTGTAAATCTGCTTTCGGTTTATTTTACAAGACATGCTAAGTCCGGTCTAAACTGATTGGTTATGTACATCAAACGGCCTATGATTTGTGACTATTTTAACTGAGACACAGGTTCTCCTTTATTTTTGACTAAGTGCATAGTCAAGTCAATAGGAGTTTTTATCGGACTTTCATTAAAGACGTTAAATCTTTTCAGAACAGACTCAACATAATGCGACTGTGACAATGCAAGTCCATCCGACATTCTAGAGATTTTAATCCCCAAAATTACATCTGCAACTCCCATATCCTTTATATCGAAGTTTCTTGTTAACATCTTCTTAGTATTCATGATTATATCATGAGTACTTCCCAAGATTAAAATGTCATCAACATATAGACATACTATCACAAAGGAATTAGAAGTGTTATTAACATAAACACATTTATCGCACTTGTTAATTTTAAACCCATTTGATAACATCGTTTGATCAAATTTTTGGTGCCATTGTTTTGGCGCTTGCTTAAGCCCATACAATGACTTAACGGGTCGACATACTTTGTGTTCTTGACCTGGAACCACATAACCCTCGGGTTGTTCCATATAGATTTCTTCTTCCAATTCACCATTTAAGAAGCAGTCTTTACATCCATTTGATGTATTTCTAGATTATTTACCGCAGCAATTGCGATAAGAACTCGTATCGACGTGATCCAAGTAACCGGTGAATATGTATCGAAGAAGTCAAGACCTTCTTTTTGACGATAACCTTTAGCTACCAGTCTGGCCTTGTATTTATCGATCGATCCATCAGCCTTGAATTTTTTCTTAAAAATCCACTTACAACCGAGAGGTTTATGTCCCGGTGGGATATTTACTAATTCCCAAGTATGATTTTGCATAATGGAATCGATTTCACTATTGACTGCTTCTTTCCGTAAGCGGCGCTTCGGATTTGACATAACTTTGAGCATATGTACTTGGTTCGTTTTCTACCATATAGGTGAAAAAATCAGGACCGAAAGACGTTGAAGTCCTTGCCCGTTTACTCCTACGAGGTTCTGGTTCCTCAGTTTCTGGAGTAGTTTCACTTGTTGGTTCATGTGCCCGCTTATTTAAGCTTATGTTTTCTTGACTTCTTTCTTTACATGGAAATACATCCTCAAAAATACGTAATTTCTTGATTCCATGATTGTATTCACGTGAACATCCGGATTGTCAGATTTATGCACTAGAAATCTATGTGCACTACTGTTATTTGCATAACCGATAAATATACAATCTATCGTTTTAGGCCCAATTTTTATTTGTTTAGGTTTAGGTACTTCGACCTTTGCTAAACACCCCCATACTTTCAAGTATTTGTAGCTAGGCTTGTAGCCTTTTCTTAACTCGTAGGGTGTTTTATCCATCTTTTTAGACAAAATCTATTAAGAATGACATTGGCGGAAAGTATCGCTTCCCCCCACAAGTTCTGAGGTAAACCCGAACTTATCAACATAGCATTCATCATCTCCTTAAGAGTACGATTTTTGCGTTCAGCAATACCGTTTGATTGAGGTGCATAAGGTGCAGTCGTTTGATGGATAATGCCAGAGTCTGAACATAATTCATTAAACGGTGCATCATATTCACCACCTCTATCACTACGAACCTTCTTGATTCGTTTGCTAAGTTGATTCACGACTTCATTCTTATAGTTTTTAAAAGCCTTAAGTGTCTCATCTTTGCTACTTAGCAAATAGACATAACAGTATCTTGTACAATCATTGATAAAAGTTACAAAGTATTTTTTACCGCCTCTCGTTTGTACAAATTTTAAATCACACAAGTCTGTATGAATTAAATCTAACGGTTCGGTGTTTCTTTCCACGGAAGGAAAATGTGCCTTAGTCATTTTAGCTTCGACACATATATGGCATTTTTCATTTTTATCAAATTTTAAATTAGGTAATAAATCTAAGTTCATCATCCGTCGAATTGATTTATTATTTACGTGTCCCAATCTATTGTGCCATAAGCAAGAAGTCTCAATCAAGTAAGCGGAAGAGGATACAATTTTATTAGCCTCATCGGGCACAACAGTCTTTGGCATAATTGCCATTACATTAAGCTTAAACATACCCTCGGTGGAATAACCCCTACCGAGAAACACACCATTCTTGGTCAAAATGACCTTATCAGAACCAAAATTCAAATTGAAACCAGCCTTGTTCAATTTGTCACCAGAAATGAGATTCCTACGAATCTCAGGAACATGCAGCACATCATTCAGAGTCAGCTTCTTTCCTGAAGTCATCTTCAGAATCACTGTCCCTGATCCAGCAATTGGAGAAGTTGATGAATTCCCCATCCACAGTTTGTCCCCTATGCCAGCCTTGTAAGTTGAAAACACAGCCCGGTCAGCACAAACATGTCTTGTGGCTCCAGTGTTCACAAACCATTGCCTTGGATTCCCCACAAAGTTACATTCTGACACCACAGCGCAGAACATTTCCTCATCACCATCAATTTCAGCCAGATGTGCCCTTGGCTGAATTGGCTTCTTTGAATGGCACTCCAGAAAGACGGTGCCCAAACTTTCCACAGATTATTCTGATTGCCATTGAAGCTGGTACCACGATCTGTAGTGGTTTCTTGGAAGATTCAGACATTTTTCTTGGAAGATTGACCAAATTTCTTCCTTTTCTTATTCTTGAGCTCTCAAAGATCATGAGCTTTGGCACATCAACTTTGCACAATGATTTTCTTTCGGAGCCCTTATTGTCCTCCTCTATACGGAGTCGGACAATCAGATCTTCCATTGACATTTGCTTTCGCTTGAGTTTGAGATAACTCTTATACTCCCTCCAAGATTCAGGAAGTTTCTCAATCACACAGGCTACTTGAAAATTCTCACTTATCATCATATCTTCTTCTAAAATTTCGGATATAATGATTTGTAATTCCTCAACTTGTTTAATAACAGTTTTGGAATCAACCATCTTATAGTCCAGAAATTTACCTACTATAAATTTCTTAGCGCCTGCATCTTCAATTTTATATTTTTTTCTCTAATGCAAGCCAAAGTGTTTTTGCACTTTCATACATAGGATAAACACCATACAGACTATTATCTACGCAATTCAAAATATAATTTTTGCATAGAAAATCACTATGCTTCTAACTCTTTCTGACCAAAGAACACCACTGTGCTCGGTGTGTTTCGGGAGGCACAACTGGTTTCTCTTGATGAGCATCCTTGCTAGTCAAGTGTAGTGAGATAGAACAACATCTTCTGGCCGCTAACGCTTGAAATTTAGGCCATTGAATTTTTCTGGTTTTTCTCCATGAGAAATATGAGAAGCACCAGCAATGGACAGGTTGTGTCACAGCAGACACATTAGCATCCAAAAGTGGATTCAGACTTGTGGTTGATGTGGTTCCAGTAGTAGTTGTCACAGACGCATCAGTGACTCCAGTCATTTCTGTTCAGAACAAAAAACAGAAGATCAACAACACAACTGAGTCGTTTTTGCCAAAAAAAATGAGAAAATCGTTTTTGCTAGAAAACGAAAAAAAAAAAGGAAGATGGACCGGATTTTACCAAAAACCAATACCAAAAAAAACGAAAAAGGACCGGTTTTACCAGAAACCGATACCAAAAAGGAGAGAACGACCAACTGAGTATCACAGAAGATACTCGTAAGCGCATGAAAAATAAAAGGTTCAAAGAAGTGATGAAATTTATTTTTCATTTTCAAAGATATACTTTTAGAGCAAAGAGGCTCAAAAGAATTGTCTTAAGATTGTTATACCAAAAGTATTACAATGTGAAAATAAAAATAAAGAACATAAAAGATGAATAACAATTTATTATATTCTGAATCAACAAGAAACGGAAAGGAAAACAGAAAGGAAAAACAAGAAGGATATGTAACCGGGACGAGCTAATCTCTGTCCTTAAGACAATTATGCTCCGGCAAGACTACCCACGGTTTAGCACTTGTCTCCAGGATAACCCAATTACATTCGAGGTGAGGTACTTGACACGAATTCAACGAACTCTTGGTGCTTGAATCTCTTCAACAAAAAATGCAAGTGTTTAAGTGATTTGTGTTGTCTTTTTGTTGTACCTTCCCATTGCAAGAGAGGACCCTATATATAGGAGTAAGGAGCAGCCTTAAGTGTGTGAATTGATGGCCACTAAACCATCGAGTTGAAAGCTTGACTCTTGTATTAAAGCCATATGAGCTGAACTCTTGTATTAAAGCCATATGAGCTGAATCGAACTCGAACTCGAACTGAACATGTGACTCATACTCTCAGCTCGAATCTTATTTATTGGACTTGGATAATATCCAAATAAACTTTGTCCAAAATATATAATACTGCCTCAGGCCCAGAAGGCCCATTCCCCAAAGCCATGGTCAATGGTCAATGGCAATGGCACGGGCACGGGTGGGCGGCGCGCGCGCGCGTGTGGCATTTTTAGTAAACACTAAGCCCACTAAAACCACTCCGAGTTCTCTCCCTTTCTAAGAGATTATACCAACAACAAAACTTCCACAACTTAAATATTGAGGAAATGTTAGCACATTTCCCAATGTGGGATTAAGAAGTTTGTCTTTTCAACTTCCTTTTCACACATTTCCAACTACCCACTTTAAGCCTTAATTTCTCATTCACCCGACATCCGAATTGAATGATTCAAAACCTTATTTTCAACTACGTCTCACGTAGTTTTCAAAGTCATCACTAACTCTTGATAATCTATATAAGAGTTATATCAAAATCGGCTCTCAAAGTTGTTACAATAAATGATTCAAAAATCATTTTAAAATGTTATAAAACATTTTTTCCTTTTATCCTCATATATCTCCAACAATAGCTAGTCTTCATCTCTTCCCAAAGTACCATAAGCGTTGTGAAATGCGGATTCACTGAATCATCTCATTGCTTCAGTGAATTCATCTAATTAAAAATGCCTCATAATATGAAGGCATCAACCGTTGCAAACCTTGAACATGATTTTTCCATATATATTCAGCACTCTTGAAATACATCAAACTCTGAGCAATTCTATTCTCATGTGAATTCAAGATCCAAGTTCTGACCATTGTGTCACATTACCTCCAAACTTGAAAATCAGCATGAAGGATTCTCATGGGATGAACCTAAAAAGGACTAGAATGACTCAGTTTTTGTTTATTAGCTTCCTTGGTTATCAAGAACAACCTCTTAATCACATAAATTTACAAAAAATATATAGAAAAAAGATCAAGAATTAATCAAGAACTGGATTCCAACTCTAAAACAAAGAAGAAAATCATAGAAATCTCTCAAGAATCAATTATTGCAACAACTTGAAGATAACTCTCAAGTTTCTTATGCTAATCATCAGAATTAGCATAATCTAAGCAACAAACTCTCTGATACCATGTTGAAATTGATGAAATTGAAAGAACACAAGAGAAAATAAAATGCGGAATTCTTACGATCAAATATAATGAACAAGTTAAGTTACATGTGTTGATCTTGAAGTATTTGTAGGCTATACTTCACTATAACAGTCACATGCAGCAGTTACATTAAGTTATAACATAATGGAAGTTACAACATTTATATAGTCAGTTGAGCTGAGCTCTGCAGTTAGTTGAGCTGAGTAAATATGCTGATCAGTCAGGCATATATGAGTTGAGTGCATGCACATCTTTTTACATCTATCTCTCCTTGATCCATATATTGTAACAACTATCAAAACATTTGAAATTTTCCACTCAATGCAAATGGGTGCATCGGGATGTTGTGACCATATAGCTCTGAAGCTAGACACGGTTAAGGCTTTTGATCGAGTTTAGTGGAGATTCATTGAAGTCATTATGAATGCCATGTAGTTTCCCTCTTTTATTTGTAATTATGTGATGATCCGCTTGTTTAGTGTTTCTTTCCAGGTGCTCTTAATTGGCTCCTCAATACAAGAGGAATTCGCCAATTAGATTCATCGTCCACGTTTATATTTATTCTTTGTGTTGAAGGACGGACTAACCGCTTTTCTTAATAAAGCGTAGGAAGGTGGCCTTTTCGAGGGAGTATCTTTTGGTAGGGGATCTCTCACTATAAATCACTTACTTATCACAGACGACAGTCTGTTCTGTTGTTCTTAAAAGCAAACAAAGGGGGTGATCAATTCCATTCAACATATCCTCTCAAATTGTGAAAGCTTTTCTGGTCAGAATATGATAAATTATAATAAGAGCTTAGTCTTCTTGGCTTTAAGAAAGTTCCAACTTAATTCCCTCAATGCGCCAATCTGTGATGGTCTCCAGCAATGTTAGAAACGAAGGGAACAAGAAGTATTTAGGACTTCATTTCCCCATTGGAAGATCCAAAGCTGAAATCTTCAGTTATTATTTAAAATAAAAGGTGTGGAAGAAGTAAGCACAATGGATGGATAACATGATTCAAATTGTATTGTATTTTTATTGATTCAACTGAATGGGAAGAGTACAAATATATAGGCATCGGTAACTTGGCCTCCAAATATATAATAGATAAATACCAATAATATAAAATATAAGATAAATATTTAAACTATTTCTAGAGTATCCTCGACACGCCCCCGCAATCCCGTAGGAAGTGGCTGAACATGGAGATTGGACTTTTTACTGGAAAAACGAGGCTGATCCAACGGTTTGGTGAGGACATCGGCTAACTGATCCTTTGAGGAGATAAAAGAGATACCGAGCTTGCGGGCAGCAAATAATTCGTGAACATGGTGGAAGTCGATCTTTATGTGCTTTGTGCGGACATGAAACACTGGATTGTGAGCAAGGTAGGTGGCACCAATATTATCACACTAAAGAGTAGGCGGGGAAGACAACGGAACCTGTACTCACAAAGAAGGCTACAAAGCCACTCGAGTTCTGCGGCAGTTTTAGAAAGAGTCTTATACTCGGCCTCAGTGCTACTCTTTGAAACTATCAAGTGTTGCTTACTACGCCAACTAATGAAATTATCACCAAGGAATCAGTGTCAGCGGCCCAATCAGAGTTAGAATAAGCCCGGAGAGAAACAGGGGACCGGCGAGAGAAGAAGAGACCATCAGAGATAGTGTGCTTAAGATAACGAAGAATACGTGTAACCGCAACCTAGTGAGCTTCAGTAGGCGAATGCATATACTTAGTAACCTTATGGACCGCGAAGGCAATATCGGGGCGAGTGGCGAGATCTGTATAGCGCCAACGATAGTGCGATATAGCGACGGATCGGCCGCAGGAGGGCGGCGTCAAGCATAAGTCGGGTAGAGGCCGACATAGGTGGTTGACAAGGCTTGGACTTGTCTAGAGAGGCACGCTGCAGAAGCTGAAAGATATACTTACGCTGAGTGAGAAATAGCCCATCAGAGGTAGGAAGCACCTCAATACCAAGAAAATAAGACAGAGAACCAAGGTCCTTAACCGGAAAGTGCCGACCAAGATAAGAGACAACCTGCTCAACAAGAGAAGACGACGAGCTAGTAATAATAATATCATACACATAAATCAGAATATAAACGCGAGCACCATCACGAGAATAAATATATACGGAGGTGTTGGCTTTGGAGCCGACAAACCCAAACTGAGTCAAGACATCAGTGAAGCGAGAGAACTAAGCACGGGAAGCCTGACGAAGGCCAAAAAAACTGCAACGAAGACGGCAAACATAATCAGGATATCAGGGTGAACAAACCCTTGTGGCTGCTGCATATAAACAGGCTCAGATAAATACCCATGAAGAAATGCATTCTGAATGTCCACCCGGCGAAGAGACCAACCCTATGAAACAGCAAGAGATAGAAGAAGACGAATAGTGACCGGTTTAACGACCAGACTAAATGTGTCAGTGAAATCAACCCCTTCGGCCTGATGAAAACCCTTGGCCGATGCTCAAAACGGCCATCTGCATGATGCTTAGTGCGATAAACCCATTTATTTCAAACAATATTCATACGAGGATGTGGAGGAACAAAATCCCAGGTATGGTTACGCAACAACGCATCGATTTCCTCTCATAGCATTACGTCAATTCGAGTGTTTGGAGGCTTCGGTGTAGGAAGTAGGGTCAAGGGAGTCAATAGAAGCAACAAGTGCTTTAGGAAGTGGCTAACGGATAAAGTCAGGCCGAGAGATAGGTTTAAGGGAATTGGTTTTGGTTCGAGTAACCATGGTATGAGTGGGAGCAGGTTGGTCAGGAGACGAGGCTGGAGAGGCCGAGGCTGAAATGGACTTAGGAGTGGTGGGTGTCAAAGGCTGGGAGGGGGAGCCGTAGGGGGTGGGGCCGGGTTGGAGGGAGCCGGCATGGAAGGCGGATTTGGTAGAGGTTTTGGCAGGAAGACATGAAGCGGGACAGTGATATTATCAAGTGTGGGCTTAGAAGGAGAAGGGGTATAAAGGAAGATGGATTCATTGAAAACCACGTGGCGAGCAATATAGATACGGCCAGAGGCAAGGTCCAGACATTTATAACCGTGGTGGGAAGGACTATACCCGAGAAAGATACAAGTTTTGGGTCGGAAATCAGTCTTGTGATGGTTGTAGGGATGGAGATAGGGCCAGCATACACAGTCAAAGACTCGAAGGAAGGTATAGTCAGGGGTTCGATGGTAGACCATTTCAAAGGGAGTCTTATCATGGAGGGCTTTGGTGGGAAGACAGTTGATGATATAAGTGACAGTGATAAAGGCATCCTCCCAAAAGGGAAGCGGAAGGTTGGATTGGGCAAGAAGATGAAGGCCAACTTCAACAATTTGACGGAGGCGACGCTCAACGGCACCAACTTGTTCATGGATGTGGGGACTGGAAAGGCGATGCCGAATGCCAAGAGAGGTAAGAAGAGTGGAAACACGACGATACTCACCACCCTAGTCAGTTTGAATGGATTTTAGTATGGTAATTAAACTGACGTTCAATCATAGCAAGAAAATCAGGGAAAATAGATTCAACGTCAGATTTACTTTTCAATGGATAAAGCCAGAGGTATTTAATGAAGTCATCTAGAAAACTGACATAGTAACGAGAACCGTAAATGGAGGGTTGAGAGCGGGGGCCCCAAACATCGGAGTAAATCAGTGCAGGGGAGCGGTAGAGGTGAAGTCGAAGTATATAGCGGGAATCGGTGACTTTTAGCTAAGCGACACAGGCGCATACAAAGATGGGGTGTTTTAGTAGGAGTAAAAGTAGGAAGGCGTTTTAAGGCTTGACGAAGCCTGAGTAAGAGCAATGCCGAGGCGTTGATGCCACGTGGTGAAAAGAGGTGAGGAGGAGGCAAGAGCGTGAGCGAGGAGCGAGAGGTTGGTAGAGCGGAGTGGAGAAGTGATAGAGTCCATCCTTTACAAATCCCCAAGATGGGCGTGACCGAGTAATCTTTTACAAGAAAGTAAGACCCATGAAATTCAAAATACACGGAATTGTCGAGGCAAATTTTTGCACAGATAAGAGGTTTACAGTAATAGAAGGGTAACAAGAATATTATATAAGTAAAATTACCGGGAAGGGATTAACGAGAAGAAGAGCCGTAATGAGTAATAGATAAACATGTACCGTCGCTACATGCACTTTGTCGGGTCCAAAGATAAAGGCGAGAGGATATGTTGAGATTTCGAGGTCATGAGTGATATGGTGAGTGGCACGGTATCCGTGATCCAATTAGAGCGGTACGTGTGGACACCGCATATGATTGAGCGAGTGGGAATCGCGATATCGTTTTGAGCAGGGGCGTATGTCTGTGTGGCCAATCGGCATGTGGAGGATTGGGGACCATAGAAGTCGTCGAAGGATGAAGGGCGAGGAGGCCATTATCACAGCCTCGCCCCCGGCATCGAGAAGAAGTCGCACGATAGCCTTGGTAGGAGATTGTAGAAGACGGCGAGTACGCTGAATTGGTGGTTACGTCGGCCATGATTGCCGGAGAGGAAGGCTATAATTTTTTTTTGTCAACTTGCTGCTTCGGCCCTTTTTTTGTGTATATATTTTTTTGAACAAAGCAGAAAGGATCAGGGACCTACGGTCAAAGAACTATGGTCAAAGACAGGGAGACGTCGTCCGTCCCACTATTCTTTCGAGGGAGGAACGAAAATTCATAAATTCTTGTTTGCTCCTAAATTCAGACGGACGATACCAAAATGATCGGTGTTTCAAGCATCTGATGTTTTTTTTTTTGTTACAAGCTTTTGGGCAACGCTGATCTATTCCAATCAATAATCTTAGGATACTAGCAAAAACATGATCTTCATCTAATTGCTAGTAGTTCGTTAACGCCGATTGGTGATGCTGGAAACTGTCCAAGAATTAATGCGGGCCAATTTCCTCTAAGATAAGGATCTTAAACCCTAAGAACCCTAATTTGCGTAAAGTGAGACGTGTTTTGTTATTTGTTTTAGACTGAACTCTCAAGTTGTTTCTCAAGAGTTGCTTACGTATCCAATAGTTGAATTGGAATCAAGTCATTCGTAGTTCCTTAGGGTAGTTTATATAGGAGGTGTCTAGCCCCTATTTCTTGCTCTGCAAGTATTTATGATTTACTATTATTCCCTAAAGATATACACGCATTAATCCCTCTAATTTAGGGATAATTATGGCCATATTTAAAGTCAATATCACAGTCATTAAGACTAAGGATTCTTTCCTTAATTAGGTTCGGCTATCCCCTATGTGGAATAACAGCCGGGTGGCTCGAAAGCGCATCGCGCTCGCCCCCCAAGGCCACTATGGCCGACACAGGAACATTCCTCTTCGCCAAACCTTACCCGACCTGCGGTGGCTGGAGGAGGAACTTCTGCCGACCTCCCAATTGGGGTATGGGACTTGTCAGGTGTGTTTCTGGGGCTCTTGGCCCATTTTGCCCTATGTTCAAGGACATATCATTTATTACATGCCCTACAAAAATGACACGTGGCGTAGTTCGGGTCGGGTATCGTCACCTATCAAAGTTTCTGAAATTGAACGGAGTGGGCGGAGAAGCGGCGAGTTGCGAGGATATATATGTGGTTTGGACGGGAACTTAAAATCAAAGCAGAACTGTAGCAGCAGCTGACAAGAAGAGAATAGCAGATTGGATTCCGTTGTGTACAAACACTAGAAGCTTTGGCGGCCGTGAGGATTTAACGGAGAAGATGGTAGGCTTGAACAGAAGAAGAAGCAGCGGGTATTTTTTTTTTTTTTTTTGAAAAGAAAAAGGTTAAGGTTAGGGAAAAATTGACATAACGAGAGAGAGAAATTCAAGTCGCTCCGATACCATAACATGATTTAAATGTATTTTTATTGATTCAACTGATGGGAAGAATACAAATATATAGGCATCGGTAACTTGGCCTCCAAATATATAATAGATAAATACCAATAGTATAAAATATAAGATAATTATTTAAACTATTTCTAGAGTATCCTCGACAATGGAAATTGGAAAAAGAATAATATCCCACCCATCAAGTAATGAAATTTTAATTAGAGCAGTGAACCAAGCCCATTCCCTGCCTCCATACAATTAATGTTTTTTACTGCCCTGAAAACTTCTCAACTCCATTGAAAGTATGATACATAAATTCGTTTGGGAATCTAAAGAAGGTGAAAGAAAAGAAAAATCACTAGAAAAGTTGGGATATCTGATCTGCTGCCAAAAAGAGTCGAGGTGGTTTGGGCTTTCGTGATTTGGCGAGCTTTAACTTAGCAATGTTAACTAAGCAAGCAGCTTGGAAACTCGATCAGCCCGTTTTCTACAAGCTTAAATACTTTCGCTCAAAGCTTTTCCTATATATGCATGCTACTTACAGTACGAATGCTTCATGTGTTTGGAGAAGCATTTATTTTAACCCTACAAGAGCCTCGCAATAATGTGATTAGGGGCGAAGCATTAGCTTTATACGTACTATCACTCTCTTACAAGTTACAATACCTTTTCCTTAGGCTTTTAGTGCTTTGTCTTTGAAAGAAATTGTTTACAGCAGCTCATACAGCGTGTCAGATCACCCCCTTAAGGATTCGTCTTATCTAGTAGCCATTTTAGATGCTTGTAATGAGCTTTTCTCCTATTATACTTCTTTATATTTCTCCTTTGTCAAAAGAACCGAAAATGTGTCGGCTCATCTTTTAGCTCAAAAATAATTTTCTTTTTCTTCGTTCAAGGACTGGGGATCCACAATCCTCCACCCCATGTATTGAATGCTTGCGCTTTTGACGATGCTTTTGATGCTTCCAAAATGTAAATCCATTTAGATTACCAATGAAATATTTATTATATTCTTCTCATTTTACCTCATTTATTATATACTCATCAATGTTTTCACTACTTTAAATTAATATTAGTCAAAGGTCAATTTAGACTTTTTTTTTTCATTAAAATTTAAGCACACATAACCAATTTAACCAACTTTCTTGTCTGTGTGAAAAAAGTCAAACGGACTTACATTTGGGACGAGGCAAAGTGTAATATACTCCCTCCGTGACTCCGTCCAACAATATAAGTTAATATAGATTTTCGGTTTTATCCTATAATTTAAGTCTTCTTTTTACTTTGCATGAAGGTGTAAAGACAATTGTGCGATACTAATCAGCTTCGAGTCATTTGTCGGGCACCAAAGGTGTGAACCTCTCCCAACAAGGTTATTTGATCGACAATGGCTCGAACACTAGACATTTTGCTTAGCGACGAGTTCCTTCCCATCCGACCAACCTTTGTTACATCTTCCTTCATTTAATCCATAATTTATTATATATTTACCTACTTTCGCAACTTTACAATTTATTGCATTAATGACAAGTCAAAGGTCATTTGAGAATTTAATCACTAAATTAATGTCACATAACCAACTTAACAACTTTCTTAAATGTGTGAAAAATTCGGATTGCCTTATATTTTAAGACAAATTTTACAATACAACCGTTGTATGAAGGTTGTATCAAGTGACATACATTACAACATTTTATTACTAATCTCTCACATGCGATAAGAATATTAGAATCAAAGTCCTTACACCATCTTTTATCTCCACAATAGGGCTAAAATGTAGGGATGCAACAAAAAATACTCTCCACCAACCTCCTCATCTTTTCCCTACAATAGAGACTATGAACAATGCCACCCCAAATGTAGGGGTACTGTAGTTCACCTTACATATTTTTTATTCATTCTTTCTCCCTCTTTCTCACAAAAATTAATTTTGAATAAATTGTTTACAGATAAAGAATAAATATTTTAATGGTGTAAAATAGAGATATGGATGCTAATGTAGAGTACTCTGAATTTAGCTGTTGTAAAGTAGAGATATGCATTTTTTAATAATATTTTTGGGATAGAGACTTTGATGCCAATGCTTTGAAAAAGTGTATTATATGAAAGAGAATAAAAATATAAAAGACTCTAATGTGTAGCATTTGATACAACGTTAATATATAATTCTTGACTATAAAATCTATCATATTTTAAAAGCGGAGGGAATATCTATTTTCAAAAATAATTATAAATACTACTATTGGCACGCCGCATTTACTCTCTCTTGCCTTTTACCCTTGACACCACTAAATGTTACTTTTGGCACCACAAGAATATTTTTATTATTTTCCTACTTCACCACAAAAAAATTTTTCTTACACCACCATTTTCTAAAACTCTCTTTTAATCCAATACTTTAAAAAAACAATAAATAACTATCATCTTCTTCCCACCATCACCATCTTCTTCCCATCATCATCTTCTTCCCACCACCAGCACCACAACCCGCCACCTTAAACCACCAAACCTGCCACCCTATATACCATTTTAAAGCTCTATAAAATCCATTATTTTGTGCTTACAAACTCAACTACAAGAATCACAACTACTAATATCAAAAAATAAAATAAAAAAAAATCCCCAGCTCCAACCACCATTTTTCCCGGCGAAATGCGAGAGAGAGGGGAGGGGCGATTTACCATCTCCCCAAGCCTCCGACCGCCGGTCAGTCCATTTCCTTTAACCCTGACTTCGAGCTTCGGCAAAAAAAAAAAACGACGGACTTTCAAAATGAGGGAAAAATGGCGAAATCAAACCACCACAAAATCACCTTTTCAATTTCGCGTTTTTCAAGTGGGGGTGGGAGGCAACTGCCGCGATTTTCAAATTTGGAGATATGGGTTGCTCGAATTTCAGATATGGGGAGGAGGGTTGCTCGAATTTCAAGGGATGTGGGTTGCTCGATTTACAGGTGGGGGGAGCCAATTTGCAACGGCGGCGGTGGCTGAAAGGGGGCGGCGGCAGCCAGAAGAAGGAGTGGGGTGAAGATGAATTAGGGTTTTGGTTTGGGGAAGAAGAGAGAGTATTATTGAATTAATGGAGATGAAATGATTTTGGTAGTTAATTAGGTATTAATATTTTAAAAGGTTAAGGGACTAGAGTGTAGTTATGTAATTTTTGTTTTTTTAATGTTGTATATTGAATAATAATGTGGTATCTAAAAGTAATAAAAAAATACGTAGTAGTTATTTAATAGGTGTCGAAAGTAATTAGAAGTATACCGATAGAACCTGCTTGGTGATTATTTTAATTTATTTATCTTTATTATTGTCCTGGGGTCACCAAATCATTTTCCTTGAAAATATAACCCCCTCCCACCGTCTGCATTTGCATCAGCTGCAACCTTTTCGATACAAATAAGCAGTGTCTGTCCTCTTCTCTTGTCTTCTTCCCCCTCCACTCACCATTTTAGCTCAGCTGTTACTTAGCTCTCCTCTTTTTCTGCCTTACCTTCTTGTTGGCTATCCCAAATAGCAAATGTAAGGCTTTGTTGAAGCTTTTTGCATTTACTTTTGTTGCAGAAAAGAAAACTTGAGGCTTTAGTTGAGAACAAGCAGGTGCAGAACAATGTACCCTTTTCCGTTTCTTTGTTTTGTGTTTGGTGTATTTAATTCTTTAATGCTCATTTCCTCTGTGTGTGTAACTGTGGGGGTGGGTGTACAAGCATGATTTTTGTAGTTGAAGACATTAATTGGAGCTTAGAACGACGGTTCTGCTCATATATTCGACAAATCTGCCATCTTTTGGTACACAAACAAAAGGGATTTTTTTTTCCTGATTTATTTGGAGAATAATGCTGGAGATTTGCAAACATAGAAGTAAAGAGAGCGATTTTTTTTCCTTCTACTTTTACTTTTCTGCACTGTTTCAAAGTTGGTCTCTTTTTTTCAATTTCGTTTAAAGGGTTGCAGCCTTTCTTTTTGCTGAATTTTCGCTTTTTGGAGGTTCAGTGAATAGCTGGAACTAGTAGAAACAAGGTGATTTGACGTGTTTAATAAATGATTAATTAATAACTTTAAGCGACCTTAACTATATTTAAGGTACTTTATCTTCAATTTTATGTTAAAAATGTGTGAATTTCCATTTGTTGTCTATTTTATCTTTTATAGTTCGATGCATGGACTATGGAGTAACATGGTTATTAAAAAGTGTTGACCTTTTTGCAATTTGAATCTCATTGACATGTGGGCTCACTTTGTTTCCTTACATTGCTTACAGGAAAATAAAGAAGAAAAAATTGGTTATTTTAAATCATCTACATATTTCTCTTTATTTGTCTCATTATGAAGGAAAATGTAGGATTACTAAAAGTGGAGGTTCTGTAATTTTGGAATAAATCTTGATCTTGGTAGGTTAGTATTTTATTATAAGAATCTTAACTTTTGTCTCTAGTAAGAGGAATTGTGGTCAGTAAGTTTTATTTTAAGAAGGTGGTCCTCTTGTCCTTATTCTTTAGGCCTAAAAGAAACAATGTATGATTCTGTTTTCCAAAGGTAGGAGTATTGCTTGCCGAAATCCGAATTGAAATAAGGATGCAACGAACGGATTGTTATATATAAATGGCATAGAAGATATCTTAATATTATTGTCTTTTCTTCTTCCTGCATTTTCGTAATTGTGTACTTGCAGTGATGTTGATATTCAAACGTGTGGTTGGTTGTCTTGTGGCTTCCTGTTATTGCTTCACTTCTGAATTGCATTCTTTGAATGTGAAATCACGTTTACTTTTTGATTCATTTGTTTTCTGATGTTGAATGTTGCTTTCAGCTCTGCTAATTATTCATTGATCTTGTTTCAGGATCTTGAGAAGATTTAAAAAAAAAAACGCTTGATAATAGTATTCGACAAAATGACTTTGAACAACCTGAAGTTAGGTGTTGATGTGGTGAGTGCTCATGACCTTCTTCCCAAAGATGGACAGGGTTCATCAAATCCTTTTGTGGAACTCCATTTTGATGGTCAAAAATTTCGAACGACTATAAAAGAAAAGGATTTGAATCCCGTATGGAATGAGTGTTTCTACTTCAATGTTTCCGATTCTTATAATCTCCATAATCTATTCCTTGATGCTTACATTTACAATAACAATGGCGGCTTTTCAACCAAATCTTTCCTTGGGAAGGTTAGGATCAGTGGGACTTCTTTTGTACCTTGCTCTGATGCTGTTATCTTACATTTTCCTTTAGAAAAGCGCGGTATTTTTTCTCGTGTAAGTGGCGAACTTGGCCTTAGAGTCTATATTACTGATGATCAATCCGTTAAGTCCTCTACCTTAGTTTCAGCTGCTGAAAATATACCAGCAGCCATGGGAGATGATCCTTTGCAGCTTGGAAGTCGGGCTGTTCAGAAAAACGAGGCAAGACATAGTTTTCATCACCTTCCTAAATCAACTACTGGGCAAAGTCAAACACAGCAGCATCAGTCAACCGGTTCCAGAACCCCAGCAACGAAGCGAGCGATATATCTTGCTGATGAGATGAAGGCGCCCGAGCCACAGCCTTGAAACTAGTTCATATGCACTCAGTGACATCAGCTCAAAGTGGTGAATATGCACTAAAAGAGACTAGTCCGTTTCTTGGAGGGGTAGAGTTGTGGGTGGGCGTGTTATCCATTACAAATAAAACAGCATCATGTACGTATGATCTTGTTGAGCAAATGCATTTCCTTTTGTTAGGGTCGTGAAAGCTCGTGATCTTCCTGCAATGGATGTTACGGGTAGTTTAGACCCGTATGTTGAGTGAGAATAGGAAACTATAGGGGAATTACCAAGCACATAGAGAAACAGCAAAATCCAACATGGAATGTGGTGTTTTGCGTTTGAGGAACGAATGCAAGCGTCTTTACTTGAAGTTGTTGTCAAGGACAAGGATCTTATTAAAGATGACTTTGTTGGCCTTGCAAGATTCGACCTCAACGAGATTCCAATGCGGGTCCCGCCAGATAGTCCTCTGGCTCCTGAGTGGTACAGGCTTGAGAACAAGAAGGGTGAGAAAATAAAAGGTGAACTGATGCTTGCTGTCTGGATCGGCACACAAGCAGGCGAGGCTTTTCCTGATGCATGGCTTTCTGATGCAGCAGCGCCTATTGACAGCTCAGCAGCTTCATTGACTGCAATTCGTTCAAAAGTTTATCATGCACCTCGGTTATGGTATGTTCGTGTTAATGTCGTGGAGGCACAGGATTTGGTTCCTACAGAGAAGACTAGATATCCTGATGCATATGTGAAAGCACAGATTGGAAACCAAGTTCTAAGAACAAAACCTATTCAATCTCGAAACATGAATCCCTTATGGAATGAAGATCTCTTGTTTGTTGCAGCTGAACCACTTGAAGATCATCTAATCCTCACGGTCGAGGATCGTGTTGCTCCTGGGAAAGACGAGATCCTTGGGAGGGTCATAATACCTTTGACCATGGTAGAAAAACGTGCTGATGATCGTGTTGTTCCTTCCCGTTGGTTTAATCTTGAAAAGCCTGTAGCCATAGATGTTGATCAGCTAAAGAAAGAAAAATTCGCAAGCAGGCTTCATCTTCGGGTCTGTTTAGACGGTGGCTACCATGTTCTTGACGAGTCCACGCATTACAGCAGTGATCTTCGTCCTACAGCAAAGCAGCTATGGAAGCCATCAATTGGTGTTCTTGAACTTGGTATTCTTAACGCTGTAGGACTCCATCCAATGAAAACAAGGGATGGAAAAGGCACATCAGATACCTACTGTGTTGCAAAATACGGGCACAAGTGGGTTCGAACAAGAACCGTTGTGGACAACTTTTCTCCAAAGTACAATGAACAATATACATGGGAGGTGTTTGATAATGCCACAGTGCTTACTGTTGGTGTATTTGACAACAGCCAATTAGGTGATCACAAGGGCCCAACTGCTAATAATAATAATAACAAGGACTTAAAGATTGGAAAGGTTCGTATACGAATCTCTACGCTTGAAGCTGGCAGAGTATATACTCATTGTTATCCATTATTAGTTCTTCACCCAACTGGAATCAAGAAAATGGGAGAATTGCATTTAGCTATTCGATTTTCTTGCACGTCGTTTATGAACATGATGTATATCTACTCGAAACCATTGTTGCCAAAGATGCATTATGTTAGGCCATTTACTATAATGCAGCTTGACATGTTAAGGCATCAAGCTGTGACCATAGTCGCGGCTAGGCTTAGCCGTGCAGAACCGCCTCTGAGAAAGGAAGTAGTAGAATACATGTCTGATATAGATTCCCATTTATGGAGTATGCGTAGAAGCAAGGCAAATTTCTTTCGTCTAATGTCGGTTTTCTCTGGATTATTTGCTGCTGGGAAATGGTTTGGAGATGTTTGTATGTGGAAGAACCCGATAACAACCGGGCTCGTACATGTCTTGTATCTTATGCTTGTATCATTTCCCGAGCTGATTCTGCCAACAGTTTTCCTATACATGTTCTTGATAGGAATATGGAATTTCAGGTATCGTCCTAGGTATCCACCCCACATGAATACAAGGATTTCCCAAGCGGAAAACGTGCATCCAGATGAACTTGATGAAGAGTTTGACACATTTCCTACAAGCAGAAACCCTGATTTGGTGAGGATGAGGTATGACAGGCTGAGAAGCGTTGCAGGTCGGATTCAGACAGTAGTTGGTGATATAGCAAGTCAAGGAGAGCGGTTCCATTCGCTTTTAAGCTGGCGGGACCCGCGTGCAACGTCGATTTTCCTTATATTCTGTGTTGTATTTGCAGTTGTAATGTATGTGACTCCATTTCAGGTGATTGCAGCTTTGGCAGGGATATATACTATGAGACACCGAGATTCCGGCCAGTATACCTTCTGTTCCGGTTAACTTCTTCAGGAGATTGCCTGCTAGAACTGATTGTTTGTTGTAATAACTCCTCATAAGCTTTTGCAGGACCCGTGCATGCAACGAAGATTTTCCTTTGCATGTTAGAACTGTCTGTTTGTTGTAATTGTATTATGAGTTTTGCAGTCATTGCTGCTAAACTTTTTAAGCTTTGGAACTGTTTGTAACTTTTTAAGCTTTGAACTGTTAGAGACCAATCTGTTGTATTCAAATGCTTCTGCTTTAGTTTCAGTTCATTGACTGGTGTTGTATTGCATTTAATAATGGCTAATGAATCCGTACTACATCTTTCTCTTTGAGAGAGTGGTGAAATAAATGATGCCTTTTTTTCACTTGAGATTTTCTTTTTCAAAATTTTTGTTTCTTTTACTATAATATATATATATATATATATATATATATATAGTAAAACTTCTTTTATTTTATTGAGGTGAAAAACAAAAAGTTCAATACAATGCATATCTTGGCCTTCCCCTTGTACCAAATTATGAATCAGGACATGGCCTCGTCTCTTGAAAACCTTAAAACGGAAAATCCAGTGTGAGAAAATTCGTCATCGTAGGAAAGAGTACATCAGCATATGCCCTCACCATTGTATTTATCATGTTTGAATTACGTTCGGAGTACTTGTGGATCATTTTTGTTTGGATCATTTTGAAACGTTTTATTTATCAAAAGGTTTGGATATTTGTCGTTATCGTTGTTTGTATGACCGTTGTATTTATTGTGTTTGGATATTTGTCGTTATCATTGTTTGCATCATGTTTGGTTCATTGTTTGAATCATGTTTGGATAATGAAATTACACTAACACGAGTATCTTCAGTACTAGGGTCCAAAACGTCATCAAATGTGACGTTCATATAGCCAGACCAATGTCAGGCATCGACGCGTTTTGAAAGCGAGAGCATATTCGATTCACTGGCAAAAACGTCACTATGGCTGACGTGTTTGTTGCAAGACCAACGTCCAGTCGGTGGCGTTTTGTAACGTCACCCTACTTGACGTTTCTTTTCCATGACCAACGTCAGAGTTGCAGGCGTTTTAAAATCACAAGTATATTCAGTTCTGGAGTTCAAAACGTCACCACTGCTGACGTTAATCATGTAAATGAACGTCAGCCGTACTGACGTTTGCTGGGATGCCGGCCGGAGAATCCAAAAGCCGATTGGAAAACTTAAAAAAAAAACTTCATTTTTTTCCATAATTCATTGTGTTTCAAGCCATTGAGTATGGTGTTTCAGTGTTATCTTATTACATCCTCAAGATTATCAATTTTGATTCCATTTGTGGTTCCATATAGCTTGATGTTAGAATTAGGACCCTCAAAGATCAAAAACGGATTGCAATAATCAAGATGCAAACAAGAAAGCATAAATCACACAAGAACAATAACACATGATTTAACGTGGTTTCCGGAAAATGCCGACTACTCCATGGGCAGAAAGAGGAGAATATATTATCACTGGAGATTTTACAGACTATGCAATGCAATTGCTCTGCTTCTACTGCTTGACTGCTGCAAATGTTCTAGGCTACAACAGATGTGTATTTATAGACAAAAAAACTAGACCTAGCCGTCATAAAGACATACTAGCAGAATGACTAAAATACCCCAGATATGGATCCCAGCTCCAGCTGTTATCCACCAGAATGTAACCATGCTGACATTTGCCCAAAACTGACTTTCCCAAGGCTGACTTCTGCTAAAGCTGACTTCTGGTAAAGCTGATCTTCTGGCAAAACTGACTTCTACCCAAAGCTTATTTCCGCCCAAAGCTGACTATTGCTCAAAGCTCACTTTTGCTCAGCTGACTTTACTCAGCTGACTTTGCTCAGCTTAGTACTAAGCTCTAAATAAGAGGTCAAGTCACATTTCCTAACAAATCTCCACCTTGACTTGAACTGTCGTTCAAACAGATGTATAACCAGATGTACTGTACCAGATGCATTTGTCAATGCCAGATGTATTGTACAAGATTCCTCCTCTTCTTCAGACTTGATTGAGTTGAGAACAGATGTGATCAACTTGATCACCAGACAAGATGTGACTACCATATTTAGATGTAATCATCTCAGTTGAGCACACTCAGCTGAGTTCTTCAGATTCAACTTCAACCAAACAGCAGTTGCAGATTCGATTTGATTCGAAAGTGACCAGATGTGAACACAACTGACTCCAAGTTAGACTTTTCCAGATGAGAACTCTACCTCAGACATGTTCACAAGATGCTTAGCTGACTTCACTCAGCCAAACATATCAGACTTGCCTTACTCCACTGACTTCACTTAGTTGAGGCTTCTAGACACAGATGCAGAACCAGCGCATACATGTTCAACAGACTCAGCAGACGCCACTCCACTGACAGATGGACTCAACTGACTCTTCATTCAGCTTACTTCCCAGACTTGAACACTCCACTCTACAAAACTGACTTTTACTCAGCTTGTACTAGATCAGCTGAGCCTTACTCAGCCAATCCCAGATTTTGGTTCCACTCATATTCAGCTCTTGATTCTTCAGGTTCAGATGCACAACTAAGTGCTAGATTAGCGTCGACTGTTTTAAGCTGAGTTCTGCAAACTCAGCTGAGTGTGGACTTGAAGCTCCACCTGCTTGTCAACACTCCAGATTCAGATTCAGACCAGATTTACAATAGGGTCTTTGGAATCACCCTTCTAGAATGTCTTCTTTACAGGACTTCCATTCCCTTTGCAACTGGTACTAGCAAATAAACCAGCAACCCGATTGTCTGTACCTGTGCAAGTTGAATTACGCATCAGCTCTCGATTATGGAGAGATGCTCTAACATCCTCTAATGACACTGTGTCTCTCCCAACAACAAAAGACTGCACAAAATTCTCATATGATGCTGGCAGTGATACCAACAAAATTAGAGTTGCATCCTCATCTTCGATCTTAACACCAATACTCCTTAAATCAAGCAATATTGTGTTTAGCTTTTCAAGGTGATCTCTGAGAGGCATTCCTTCATGCATCTTTAAACTGAACAGACGTTGCTTCATAAGCAACTTGTTGGTCAACGACTTTGTCATCTATAGACTCTCAAGCTTCACCACATCCTCACTCTTTGAATCCTCTTCAAAGAACCGGTGATAACATCATCAGACAAGCACAACAAAATCATTGAATGTGCTTTCTCCTCAGATCGCCATCTCGGCGTTTCCGGCATCCACCGCCTTTGACAACAGAGGCCAGAGCCCTAATTTCTTCAACAGAGCACGCATCTTGATTGCCACAGATTGAAATTGTTCCTTCCCGTGAATTTATCAATCTCTACATTTAACCCAGACATCTTTATCTTGCCAAAAGAACAGAACTTTTATCACAAAATCCGAGCACCGGTGAAGGTCTTGGTGAAGATAAATTTTTGTTCAAACAGATGATTCCTAAATAGAATCTCAGAATCCCTGATGATAACCTGAACGCTCTGATACCAATTTGTTAGAATAGGACTCTCCGGGATCAAAAACGGATTGCAATAATCAAGATGCAAACAAGAAAGCATAAATTGCACTTGAAGAAAGATAAAACAGATGCAATCTAACAGTAAAAAATAAGGCGGAAATTGATAAAACACAGAAACAAAGAGAACACGGTGATTTAACGTGGTTTCCGGCAAATGCCGACTACTCCACGGGCGTAAAGAGGAGAATATATTATCACTTTGGAGATTTTCTGAGACAAAGAATTGCCTAAGGCAATTGCTCTGCTTCTACTGCTTGATTGCTGCAAATGTTCTAGGCTATAACAGATGTGTATTTATAGACAAAAAACTAGACCTAGCCGCCATAAAGACATACTAGCAGAATGACTAAAATACCTCAAATGTGGATCCCAGCTCCAGCTGTTATCCACCATAATGTAACCATGCTGACATTTGTCCAAACTGAGATTTGCCCAAAACTGACTTTCCCAAGGCTGACTTCTGCTAAAGCTGACTTTCCAAAGTCGACTTACAGTAAAGGCGATCTTTTGGCAAAGCGCATACGCCAAAGTCGACTTTTGCTCAAAGTCGATCGATGATGCAGAAATCATCACGGTGGCGCAACGGTGGATGTTTAGTGGATATCTGGCTTGATTGTGAGAGAATTCTGAGTATACTGGCCGGAGTTGCACGGCGGTGATAGAAGGAGAGTATTTTTGCAGAGTTTTGGCCTATTTTTTATTAGAATGTGTCTGTAGTTTAGATTGCACAAGACCTCCTTTTATAGGAAGAGAAAACTTAAAGGCTAAGCTAAGACTGGCCGTACTAAGCTGCTTAGTCACTAATATTACTTAACAGCTAAGTATGCATCAAATATCTAGGTTGCAAGTGGGGGAATATCCCGGCGGCGCTCTTCTGTAGTAGCATGAACCGCCGGCCCTATCTGTCCTGCCTTCACCCTTTGTTTCCTCTCAAGTCTTGGGCGACCTCTTGTGGACTATTTCAATCAGGGTCGTTAACCGGCCTCCCAGTCTGGCAGGAGGGACGGATGGCGGTGGCCCTGACATGGTATCACATGGCGTCGCTGGAGATGTAGTCGCAGAACCCCTTGAGCCATACTTCGATGGCTGTTTCCGGGACCATCCGGTGGCGACATTATATGCATCATCAATGGCCCCCTACTCCATGTCTTGATCATTTTTCGTGGAAATGCCGAGCATGGAGTAGTAAGCTCAGGGACAATATATTCGCGACCTCGTCGTCTGATACGACTTGTTCACTAAGGGCCGTGCCTTCAAAGCATGCGGCCTTCAAAGCAACTCTGGGCCTGTATTTGCGACCTCGTCGTCTGATGCGACTTGTTCACTAAGGGCCGTGCCTTCGCCTTCAAAGCATACGGCCTTCGAAGCAACTCTGGGCCTGTATTTGCGACCTCGTCGTCTGACGCGACTTGTTCACTAAGGGCCGTGCCTTCAAAGCATGCGGCCTTCAAAGCAACTCTGGGCCTGTATTTGCGAGGCTATCTATTTGTTCAGGGATCGTCGGGGAAGTTTATAGGTCAGATCGTGGCTGACGTCGTCCCCCTTGATAACTGCAACTTCGTGGGTAGTAACGCCCTGGGTAACCGTCCGAGCAGGCACGTGGGCATTGATTGAGTTCCATAATGATTGCGGTTTTTTTTTTTTTTTTGAATTTGGGAATTTGAATCGACCGCGCGAACCTCAACCGTTGGATGGATTAACTCCCGACCACACGATTGAAACTTAGCGCTTATATATAAGGTTGGCCCTCCACGCTTTCTCACTTTTCATCCTATTCCCCACAATTCTTCTTCTACGTTTTCTCTCCTCTTTCTGGTGTTATCAAAGATTTCCGGCGAAGGATAGCGGTGAAGGTTTGGTGGTGGTTGGAGTGAGTTTGAGGTTTCTGGCCAGAGTTGAAGGTTCCGGCGTGTTCTCCAGATTGCTCCTTTCATCTCCCTTCACAAACAGGTAAATTCTCTCCTCCTTGTCCTTTTTTCTTCGCTTTTCTGTTCGTTTTTCAAGTATTTTTAGGGCGTTTGATCCGCTGTTGGGCAATATGCTTGTATGTAAGATGTTTCTGGAGTAGCAGTTAGGGTTTTTGGGGTTGGTGTTCTTATTGTGGGGGTGATCTTTTTGGAAAAAGGGTCAAGGAGGGGAAAAGTAGGCGTTAGAGCCCAGAAAACCCCTGTTTTAGCTATGTTTGTTCTTGAATTTGTGTTTCCTTTTCTGGCAATTTGCTTTCCATTTCTCCTGTAAAAACGGAGGGAAGGGCGTCGAGATGGGTGCGATTACCTTCCTGGTTTAATTCTTATTATCCCAGTCCGAAAGCTCCACCTTTTTCTCTTGTTTTTGCGGGATGTCCGACGGTGAGCATTCTTAAGAGGCGACTGATGAGAGCAGGAGGCCTTTGATTATGCCGGGATGAAGAAAGCGACTATTCCTCTAGCCCTGAAATGTCCGCCGGGGCGACCTTATGGGACGAGATGGTTGGCGGGAGACGCGGCTTCGAGCAAGCGACGATCCCTTTGACTTAGATTCTTTGTTTCCGATCCCGCCCCGCGACGTAGGAAGAGTCGCAAGAAATGGCGCGGGCCAGTGGCGAGTACCAGCCGAAGTGGCGCGAGAGAGATTCGACGTGGAAGAACGGACCGGCCGATCCTCAGCCCGTGGCCAAGCGCCCGATCATGATGGGGCTTATCCGGAGGACGCCGCGCGCTTCATGAGGTGATGGGGTCAGCGAGGATGAGAACGCCCTTTACCCCCGCTGGACCATTTGGGAGCTTCCCAAAAACCAAAGAGAAAAAGGGCCCAAAACCCTTTGAGAGAGGCACGCCAAGGCTAAGAAACTGCGCCCAATAATCCCGAAGCGTAGGGAATTTGCGATCCAAGTCGAATATGAGAAGGACTTGGAGAAAAAGTGGGCGAAGCTTTGACAAAGAACGACCTTAACGGTCCATCGATCGTCGATTTAAAATCGATACCGGTGTGTACCGGTTTTCTGCTTCGACTACGAAGGAGGAGGACAAGTTTAAACCAGGGGACGCGAGGATTACGTCTGTGCTCGCCGGTCGGATGGACGCCTAATCCTACACTTTGACCATTTTATGCGGGGCTTCGACCTCCTTCGATCCTTTTTCACTAGGATTTGCGAGCTTATGGGGCCCCGCCTCCGATTTTGCCATTGGTGCCGTTATTCAGATTATGGCATTTATTGTAATGTGCCGGACAATGAAGATAGAGCCTTCCACGACTTTCTTTGGGCCAATTCTACGGGTTACGTGGGGACGAGCATCCCAGACAAATATCTCTCGAGGACCAAAAGCGCCTCGCTTGCTATTCTTCTTTGCCGAACAAGATTCATAGATGGCATGAGCGGATCCTTAAGGTGGAATCCAAGGTCGGTGGGCTTTTTCCTAGGGCCATGGCGTATGACCAAATCCACCACATCGATTGGCGAGCCTTTAGTCACGGAGCGGCGCTTTGTGAAAGGATTCCGACGCTTATACAATCGATGGAATCGAAGCTTCTTTGAGGAATGTCGCTGGGTTGATTTTCTTGATTTGGCTCTTCAATTTGGGCGCAAGGCCGGCATTGTGGGCCGGGTGATGTGAAACCGTTGGTTGTTATGACTTCGAGGAGAGCGATCTTGATTGGATAGGGATTGCCCACAGGCCGGTGCTTCCCGTCTGAATGTCCCGTATGTGGAGGCGACCGGAAAGAAGACCGCCCCATAAATTTTATTGCATTTCTATTCTTTTCATAAATTACCCTATTCTCCTGCGTTGCCCTTTTCTTTTGGATCCGTTTCTAACGAACCCGTTTTGCAGGTATGGACGCGACTGAACGCCGAGCTCAAAAGCAGAAGCTCGCTGAAGAGCAAGCTAAGACTCGACAGGCGACCCTGAAGCACGCTCTGGGGAAAGTACCCCTTTGATGGATGCTACTATTGTTGATGAGACATATGATCCTACTCGAGTTGTAGCGACGTCCACTGGTGCGGGCTCGAGCCAGACAGTTGGTGAAAAAAGGTCGCAGGCTGAGGAGATTGTGAAAGAAACCCAGGGCCAAAAGCGATCCCGGACTGATAAAACCAAAGCGGCCGCCGCGCGGTAAAGGTCGGATCGGATCGCGGATAAGCGGATCGGCGATAAGGGCTCTGTGCAACTTGAGAGTCTATTGTTGAGGAGGTCGCCGAGGAGGTGGAGCTGCTGCCGTCCGGGACACTACCCGTGGCTATAAAGGAAATAGGCGGTGTCATTTGGACCCGACTTTCACCCAAAGCCTTGATATGAACAAAGCGTGCCGCCGATACGAGAGGCCATAGCCGATGTTATCCCTCGGGTCGATCGGCATGGGACTCGCCGCGACGGGTCCGGTGGAGATCGGGAGGGCATCACCTCTCGAGTCGTTATTCAAGATGCGCCCGCCGGCGATGAGGTCGCCGAACTAAAAGATCTCTCGGGCGATTTGGAATTGCCGCTTCAATGGTAAGCTTTGTTTATCTTGTATTTTTCCTCCCTTTCATATTTTGCGTTTCGCCGGGCTTATAATCTGTTTCCTTTCACTCGGGACCCGCATAAACAAGGCCATCGACGCAAATTGAGAGGCGCAAGGCGAATTGAAGAAAATAATGCGGCACTTGGGGCCTCGAGAAAGCCAGGATTAATTTCGAGAACAAGAACGCGACGGCGCTTGCCGAGGTTGATCGGATGAAAAAGCTATGGCGAGAGCGCCAAACTGGATGAGGAGTTGCGAGTAAAGTGGCGGCGCCGAAGGCGTAAAACCCGTCTATCTGTGGAAAGGTTGGTGGCCGCGCGTGAGGAGAATGCCGCCTTGAAGGAGCAACTTGATGTCGCTTAACGAGGCCGCTGCGGAGATTCTTTGGTTTGAAGGAGCGACTTTGCTCGCCGCAAACAATGCGGTGAGGAGGCTAGCTCGGTGGTCGTGGAAGCCTTCAAGCGTCTCGAGGAATTCTCGACTATCGGAGGCGAGCTTTGACCAAGGTTTCAACCATCTCGCCGCCATTTGTCTCCGGGCTTATCATGGCCGGAGAGCATTACCTTTGAGGAAATGCTCCGATGGGTCAACCGATCTCGGCGATCTCGACCTCATCGGCTATTCATCCAGACATCCCTTACGCGCAGATCACATTGTTGCCATCCAGACCAATCAGATAGAGAGCGGCGATCCGGTATGGGACCCCCTCCAATCAACCCCTGTCAACTTTGCAATCTTGAAGAATCCTCCTGCGAACGATCAACCCGGTGATGAGTACATTGACACTCCTCCCGGCTCTGTTTAAATGCCTTTTGCTTTGAAACTTTTACGATTCTGCGGCTCTGTAATAATAACTTTCTTTTGAACTATTCGGCGTCCTCATTTGATTGTAATAACTTGGCTTATCTTTCTTTCTTGTTGACACTGCGGCCATGTTTGGCTTGTTGGATTTGATTTGTGGCCGTTTATGGCCTCCACTTATATGTTGTACTTGTTTCCTTGGCTTTTCTTTGATTTGATTTCTGCATTTCCTCATCTTGTGTATGCCCCCTTTATTTTGGCGAGGTTTTTTGGGCTCGCTAAAGTAACTAAAGCTGCCGAACTGACAGATGGCCTCGCGAAAATTTTCCAATCCCCCTTTGTTTCGGTCGAGGCGCAGGGGGACTGGAGCGGAAACAACTTGTCGTCGCAACTCGAGATAATTTCTGGCTCCTGCGGCCTTTGTAAGTAATGAAAATAGATTTTGCGAGTTTCTGACTCCTGCGGCCCCCTTGCTGAAGGCGAGCGTATCGCACTTTATAGTTTGAAAATTTTCTCAGATGCTGCCCCTAAGTTTGAGGCTGAGCAGAGGCTCGCTTGAAACTTGGGAACTGAGTTGATTGGACTGAACCTTTCTCGACTGGCGTGTCATCCGGTAATCCAGGGATCTGAACCGATTTGACAGCTCACTTGTAACGTATGCGTGTTCAAAATGGCCTAAAATGTCGGGCTAGTAAGTAGGCTGTGCGTGAAGGTAGCCTAGAATCTTGGGCAGATAACTGACAGGCATTAAATGTGCCCCTCGAATTTCAAATATCGGATAAACGCGTCATACCTGGCCGTAGGATCTAAGTGATCGGGGCCGTTCCTTCCGCTTAACCTTTGCTATAAAAGGAGGTGGCCTAACCTCTTTTCATTCCTCTTTCATTCGCCATTCGTTGAGTTGTTTTTTTTTGCATGTGATCTTTGGTGTTGGAGCAATGTCTTCTCCTTCTGGCGATGGTAGGGTCGAGTGTTTAAAGCCCGTCCCGTGCGTGATGTGTCCCCCTTCTTTCTTACTGCTTCTCCTGTTGCTAAAGAGAATTTCTGGCGTTATTTTGAATGGATCGAGCACTGCAAGGAGAGGGGTTTGAATCGAGCAAGGTTGAGGTGATGGCTCTCTCTGCGGGTGCGTTTTTCGGGTGGGCGGATTTTGTCTTGCCACCTTCATCAATACTTCCCAATCTTACGATGGTGAGGAGTTCTACTCCATATCGTCTGCAAGTTGCATCCGAAGGACCACTAGCGGTATATTACCCTTCGTGGCGCGTTGTGGTTGCTTTTACTCCGGAAGCTATCAATGGTGCCCCTTGGTATACTGCTGCCGACCCCACCTCCCATTATGAGGTCGCTTGGGGCCTTGATGATGAATTAAATAGGCAAACTCGCCTGCGTCGGGCAATCCGCGAGCTTTTTCCAACTTCTGAACGGCCTTATGTAATAGGACCTGCATCTGATTTGTCTCGCGGCAATCGTGAGTGGAGGAAGTTTATCAACTCACGCGCCCTTCCCAACATGAATGGCGAGGCTGTTAGTGAAGCCGAAGCTTTCCTTTTGCATGCAATCCGCGACCACCAGGTTGACATTGACTGGGGGATCCTGATTCACCGCGAGGCGGTTAACTTCGCGTTTTCTATGGAACGTAATCGTCGCTTCCCCTTTGCTTCATTAATAACCAAGCTATGTAATTTAGCTAGGGTGCCGAAACATTCATTGGATTGCTATAGGTATACCCATTAGTGGTGGTGGGGTTGTAAGCCGTGGGTTTTCTTGAAACAGTTTGTAATTCCTTTTGATGAATGAAAATGCTCTTTTTATGTCGATTTTGTTCCCCACGGGCCATATCTGCCCGTGGCAGATGTATGCTTTACATATAGTACCTTTTTAGATTATCTGCATGCCAAGGTCGGTTGTATTCACGGCCTTGGTTATCACTTAGCACGTAAGTTCCCTTTCTGACTATTCGAGCGATCCTCACTGGGCCTTCCCAGTTTTCCGATAATTTTCCCTTCTTGGCCTCGTGGCCGGTGGCCTGCCTCTTTCGCAGAACATAATCTCCGATGGCGAAGTGATGACCTCGAATGCGCCTGTCATGGTGACGTTTGGCGGCTTTGTTTGCAATTTGAGCGACGCCCATATGATTCGGTTCGTCGTTCCTCCGCAAAGTCAAGATCGAGCTTTCTCTTGAGCGGGTTATCGGCCTCGCTGAAATGGGCGACCCTCAAACTTGGTAGGGCCATTTCCACTGGTGCCATAGCCTCGGATCCATACGTTAGAGCGAATGGAGTCTCTCCTGTAGTCGTTTTTCGCGTCGTTCTGAGGGCCCATAAGGCGGCGGGGAGATGATCAGGCCATTTACCCGCCTTCTCACCCAAACTCTTTTTTAGCACACTGAGTACCTGTTTGTTTGCGTTTTCAGCCTGACCATTTCCTTGTGGGTAGCATACCGACGATTGCCAATGCTTGACGTTGTTTTCTCCACAGAAAGTGTCGAATTCTTCTCTGAATTGAGGTCCGTGGTCCGATACTATTACTCTGGGGACGCCGAACCTAGTCCATATTTGATCGAGCAGGAAATAGGTTATGTCTTTGGTGCTGATTTTTACCAGAGCTTTAGCCTCGATCCATTTGGTGAAATAGTCAACGGCGACTACCACATATTCGCATCCGAGCGGTCCTTTTGAGCGGCCCAATGAGGTCGATGGCCCACATGTCGAACGGCCAAGCGGGCACGACGATGCTTTGCTCGACCGACGGCAAACTCGGGATGTCCGCGAATTTTTGACATACGTCGCATGTCTTGGCATATGCCTTGGCGTCCTCGGTGATTTTAGGCCAATAATATCCGCCAATAAGATCTTTTGTGCGAGGTGCGGTGGTGGGTGGGTGGCCGCCACATGCTCCCTCGTGCAGCTCTGTAAGAATCCCATCAACCTCCTCTGGTCGCACACATCTCAGTAAAGGTTTGCAGAACGATCGCCGATATAAAACGTTGTCTAAGATGGTGTATCTAGCACTCTTATTACCAGGGCCTTTGCCTCGTTTGGATCATCGAGGAGTTTTCCGGAATCGATGTAATCCCTTATGGTATCAACCCAACCGGGAGTTGGCGGATTGTATGTCCATTACCACGACCGCCGATCGATGGTTGCCAGCGCAGGTATTCTACCATGATTGATGGGTTGCTAGTTTCGTCCTCATTTGGTCGACTTAGATAAATAGTCACTCTATGATTGTCCTCTCGAGGATGTTGGTGAACTCATGATAGTTAAAGCCGCTTTCGAGTTTTTGACGAGGTTTATATATTTTTGCGAGAATCTCGCAATGGATGCCAAACGACCAGTCCACTTGATTTACTACTAGCTGCGAATCAGAGAAGACTTGAACATTTTCTACTTTCATTGCTGAAGAGAGTTTGAGAATGTGATAAACACAAGAGTAAACTTCAACTTGGTTTATTCATTGATATGAGAGGTGTATAAATAGATACAATTGAGAGAGACTAGCACTAGCTTGGCGGCCACTTGAGTATGTAGATGTGGGCGGCAAGCATGCAAAAGTAAAAGTAAAAGTAAAAGCTATGTCTATGACATATTAATTGTGTCTATGACATAAAGTAAACTAGAGTTTGACATATTAATTGTTTATATGTATCACAATTAATATGTCTTTTATAATTAAATAAAGTGTACAAAAATATTATGCACGAAATCTAAGGCTCAAACAATCTGCTTTGAACACCCTCTTTGAAGCCTCAGTGAGCCGAGATCTCATTGAGTAATATTTCCACACCCCTCTCAAATTTGTATATGTTGATGCGACCAAGTTTGCTACTTAGTCTCTATTTGAACATAAGAGGTGGAATAGCCTTGGTAAGAATATCGACGATTCGATCTGTGAGGGAACATCTTTGGAGTTGAATAATCTTGGCATCAATCTTCTCCTTCGTAGAAAATCATGTCAATGTCCACATGCTTGGTTTTATCATGATGGATGGATCTTCCGCCATGCATAAGGTGAATTATTATCACAACAGAGTGTGATAGGTTCTTCGATCTGATTCTTTGAAGTTCGATCAAGTACCACTTTTTAGCCATAGAGCTTCACAAATGCCAAGTACAAGTGCCCTTAGTTCGACTTGACCAAGCTCGCTTGACCACGATGAGGTTGTTTCTTGCTCCTCCAAGTAACCAGGTTCCCATATATATGAGCAATAGCTGTGGTAGACCTCTCATCAATGTGACATCCACCCCAATCAACATCGGTGTAGACCTTGATTGATCTATCGGAGACTTGGTGAAGTGCGAGGCCTTGGCCAGGAGTGGATTTTAAATACCTCAAGTATCTATTCTTTGCATCCCAATGTTGCTCAAGAGGGCAATGCATGAATTGATGACTGTGATCGACCCCGTATGCAATATATCAGGTCTTGTGTGAGAAAGGTATATGAGTTTGCCTACTAGCCTTTGATATTGTTCTTTCCTGACAAAGACAATGTCACCATGCGAAGAGGTATGGACCTGGGGTCACTGAGATATCTGACGAGTTTGCATCCCAAACATGCCGGTTTTCTTGATGAGTCCAGGACATACTTCCTTTGGGAGACCGAAATGCCATTGGTGTTTCTAGCTACTTCCATACCAAGAAAGTACTTGAGGTAGCCCGGATCTTTAACTTGGAACACCTTTGCCGGTAGAGTCTTCAAGTTACGGATTTGATGAGAGTCTTCCCGAAGAAGGATGATATCATCCACATATACAATTAGAATGGACCTCCTGCGGTTGGTTGTCTTGACAAACATGGTGTGATCGAGTTGCATTGATGATATCCAGCAGCCTTTAACCACGTGAGTGAGTTTTCCAAACCAGGCTCTTGGGGATTGCTTGAGGCCATATAGAGATTTCCCGAGTTTGCATACCTTGCCCTGAGTGTGGGGATTGACAAAACCAGGAGGTACATTCATATAGACTTCCTCGGTGAGATCACCATTGAGAAAAGCATTTTTGATATCCAATTGGTGTAGAGGCGATCCAGTTGGACAGGTAGAGAAGCGAGAACCCTCGCGGTGTTGAGTTTTGCCACCTTTGGTGCAAAAGTTTCCTTATAGTCAATACCATAAGTTTGAGTGAATCCCTTGCTACCGATCGGCTTTGTACTTGTCAATTGTACCATCAAGCATTGTATTTAATAGTGAATAACCATCTGCAGCCTAACTGTCTTTCTTGCTTTGGGAAGAGTTGTGAGGTCCCAAGTATGATTATCCAGAGAAGCGATCATCTCGGTTTTATAAAGTGACCTTCCACTTATCATTTTGAAGGGCCTCCCGAATATTTCTAGGGATAGAGTGAGAATCCAGTCCTGTGTAAACATGGCAAAGGCAGGAGACAAGCGATCATAAGATAAATAAGTATGAATAGAATGATCGATGCATGATCTTTTCCTTTCCTTAGAGCAATAATAGTCATCATCAATGTCGATGATCTGCCGAGGATCTGCAGATTCTGCCGAGTGTCGGGCAGGCTCAGTGGTCGCAGGCTCGAGTCAGTTGGTTCTTTGAGGATCGATGAATTTCTCACGTGAGTCAAGAGGTCTTGGGGTTGATCTCTTTGAGGATCGATGAGTTCTTTGAGGTTAAGAGTTTCTTTGAAGGAAGGGTTTAGGTCAATTTCTATCAGATTTCCATCAGTGACTGCCTCAGTGGACTTCTTCAGTAGTAGGGAGTCCTTTCAAAAAATTTTACATCCATAGAATTGTAAAATCTTTTTTCAGAAGGAGAGTAGCACTTGTAACCTTTCCTGTCCTTTGCATATCCTAGGAATATGCACTTGTGAGCTTTGGGATCAAGTTTGCTTCTGTGTTGGGCATGGATATAGACAAACACAGTACACCCAAAGATTTTTGGAGGTAACTGGGAAATAAGATGGGGGCAGGAGTGTGTGTCCAGTAGGGTTTTGATAGGAGTTTTGAAGCCTAGTACCTGCTTTGGGAAGTGCATTGATTAAGTATGTGGAAGTCAATATGGCTTCACCCCACATATATTTTGGAACATTTGTGGTAAACATAATAGACCTAGCCATTTCAAGCGGATGCCTGTTCTTTCTCTCAAAGAACCCCATTTTCTTTTGGGGTTTCAACACAACTCATGATATGGACAATCCCTTTATCCATCAAGAAATTAATGAGATGAGACTCATAATATTCAAGAGCATTGTCGGTCTTCAAGATTTTGATCTTAGTGTCAACCGAGTGGAGACCATGTTGTAAAATTCTTGAAAGATGGGTCCAACTTGAGACTTATCCTTCATTAAAAATAACCAAGTGGTTACGGGTGTGGTCATCTATGAAGGTAACAAACCACCTCTCTTTCTGTTATGCTTTTTACTCTTGAGGTCCCCATACGTCACTTTGTGAATTAAGGTGAATGGTGTGGATGGTAAGTAAGGTAATTTTGCATACACAGATTTGGTGAGTTTAGCAACCGACAAATATCACATTGAAGATCATTCAAATTACAACCTTTAAACAATTCGGGATCTATAGACTTTAAATAACTAAAAAGCGGGATGTCCTAGTCTATAATGCCATAACATGATATTGTCTAGGTTTTGAGTGCAGTCTTGGCGATTCAGTCTTGCCTCTTGTCTTCAGCGAGGTTGACCACAAAGCAGACCGAGCAAGGTTTAGCAGATCCCAATCAACGCTTTGAGGAATGATCTGGAATGTGCACTCGATTCTCATTAAAAACAACGATCCGATTCAAATCTTTAGTAAGTTTCTTGTGACAGATATGAGATTGCAATCTAATTTTGGAACAAATAGGACATTCTGCAGCATATCTTATTAGTAAGTTTGACCGACCAAAACCTTTTGCACTAGAGATAGATCCATCGCCAGTCTTAATATTGTGAATTTGGGGACATGGCTTAAGTTGAGTAATGAGATTTTTATTACCAATCATATGGGAAGAGGCCCAGAGTCAACAATCCAGTTTCATTACTACTAATAGATGAGTAGAATTTACTCTCTTGGCATGAGAGGCTATGTCAAGAGAGTGACTACCTCCCTTTTGTTGAGTTAGAAAGGCTTTGAATGCGACAAGTCGAGCATTCAACCTGTTGTCATCTTCTTCCTCACTTATGTATCCGCTACGACTTTCCTTGGCGGTGTCGGAGGACTTGGAGGAGTTAGGCTTGCCATGTAGCTTCCAAGCAAGAGTCCTTGGTGTGATTAGTGCGTTTGCGGTGGTCACGTAACGGCTTCCGAGTTTTATCAAAGAAGCTTCTCGTAAGAAGCCTCATTAGCCTCGGGCAGGTTCCCTGACGATCGGCAGGTGGCACTTTCAAGCAGGTTGTCGGCAGGGGTTCAAAGAACATCACTTTCCTCCTGCTTTCCTCATGTTTGACCTCGGCAAACATGGATTTGAGATTTGGAAGAGGTTTAGTAGCAAGAATTCTACCTCGACATCATCAAGAGTAGGATTCGATCAAAGAAGGAATTTGAATACTCTCTTCTTCTCGATGATGTCTTTAAAGAGTGCAACATCTTTAACATCATTCCAGGGTGAGTTTCCAACATATCTAGGTGTTGCCATGCCTTAGATAGTTGATTAAAGTATTGAGTTCTGAGATATATCCCCTTATGCGCAATTTTGAATCGAGCTTGAGTTCATAGACTTGGATGTATTGTCCTTTTTTGAGTAAAGGTCTCGGCATTGTCCTGCATTTCCTTAGCGATGTCATACATCATGAAGTTCTCATCGATCTCTTTTGTCATAGACCTCGTGAGGATGGTCATGACTTGGTTATTTTTGTGTCCCATGCTTCAAACTTGGGGTCGATTCGTGAGGGGAGTGTTTGGAACAGCACAGATATCCCATCTTGCCCTGGCCGGAGATATACATTTTCATAGACCTTGACCATAGCAAGTAATTGTTACCATCAAGTTTATGATTTGTAAAGAAGAGTGTTCGATTATCCCATCTCACGAGGCAATTGTGAGTCTCATCAAGAAGATGAAACATCGATAATGTTGACATTTTTTAAAAAAGAACCGAGTTTTGCAAATGATTTTAGAACTCAAGAAGTCTCTCGATACCATGAAGAGAGTTTGAGAATGTGATAAACACAAGAGTAAACTTCAACTTGGTTTATTCATTGATATGAGAGGTGTATAAATAGATACAATTGAGAGAGACTAGCACTAGCTTGGGCGGCCACTTGAGTATGTAGATGTGGGCTGCAAGCATGCAAAAGTAAAAGTAAAAGTAAAAGCTATGTCTATGACATATTAATTGTGTCTATGACATAAAGTAAACTAGAGTTTGACATATTAATTGTTTATATGTATCACAATTAATATGTCTTTTATAATTAAATAAAGTGTACAAAAATATTATGCACGAAATCCTAAGGCTCAAACAATCTTTGAACACCCCTCTTGAAGCCTCAGCAGTGAAATCATTGAGTAATATTTCCACAATTGCTATGGCGAGCTCAAGTCACGATGACCGCCTCATACTCGCTGGTTGTTTGATGCGGTGAAGTTAAACCTTAGGGTCTTCTCAATCTCTTCTGAGGTTCCAGGCTCTAGTAAGATGATCCCCGCACCGCAACCTTTAAGGTTGGCGGCGCCATCGACGTAGAGTTGCCAACAGTGACTTGGCCGTTTAGGCTCGTCCGCTGCGGTACCTTTGTCGGGGTTAGTATCCGTTTCAGCGGGCTCCCGGACATTTTCGTTGAAGCTTGTTTCGGCGATAAAATCGGGCAATGCCTGCGCCTTGATAGCCCTCCGAGGTTCGTAGCGGATGTCGAACTCGGTGAGCTCGATGGCCCAACGTAACAGGCGACCTGACAGATCTGGCTTGTGAAGGACCTGTCGTAGCGGCGCGTCTGACAATACTATAATTGAATGTGATGAAAAGTAAGCCCTCAATTTTCGGGCGGCTATGACAACGCAGTAGGCTAATTTTTCAATATTAAAATAACGGCATTCTACCGGGCTCAAAGCCTTAGAAACATAATAAACAGGCCTTTGCGAAGTACCCTCTTCCTTGATAAGTGCTGCGGCGACGGCCCTACTCGAGGCAGCTAGGTATAGTAGTAGAACATCTCCGACCGCGGGGCTAGTAAGCAGCGGCGGACTTGAGAGATAAGCCTTGAGCTCGTTGAAAGCCTGCGAGCATTCCTCTGTCCATGAGAAGGTTTTATTCCCCTTTAGGATTTTGAAGAAAGGTAGGCTCTTCTCCGCGGATTTTGAAATGAACCTTCCCAGGGCTATCACCCTTCCGTTCAGCCTCTGTACTTCCTTGATGCTAGTGGGCTCGCTCATATTGATTAGTGCCTCGATTTTCTCGGGGTTGGCCTCAATCCCCCTTTGACTCACCATGAAGCCCAAAAATTTTCCTGCCTGGACCCCAAAGGTGCATTTAGCGGGGTTCAGCTTCATCGAATGATTTTTCACATTTGCGAAGGTTTCGCGAAGGTCCACCAGGTGGTCTTGGCGACTCGATTTCACGACCATGTCATCAATGTAAGCCTCCATGTTTTTGCCTATCTGTGTGCTAAAAACTTTGTTCACCATTCTCTGATAGGTTGAACCTGCGTTCTTTAGACCAAACGGCATCATCTCATAGTAATATAGACCGCCGGCGGCCCTGAAGGCCGTCAACTCCTTGTCTTCGTTTGCCATTTTGACCTGGCGATAGCCGGAGTAGGCGTCCAGAAAGCTTAGGGTTTCAAACCCTGCGATCCCATCGACCATTTTATCAATTCGGGGCAGTGCGTAAGGGTCCTTTGGGCAAGCTTTGTTTAGATCGGTGAAGTCGACGCACATCCGCCACTTGCCGTTATGTTTTTTCACCATTACCACGTTTGCTAGCCAGGTGGGGTATTGAAGCTCCTTGATTATGCCTGCTGCTAAAAGTTTCGACCTCAATTTTTATTGCGACCTCTTTCTCTTGTAGAATTGACGCGCCTCTCTGTTGTATTGGCCTGAAGTTGGGATCGATACTTAGATAATGTAAGGCGACCTCCGACTCCACCCCTCTCATATCGGTTACCTCCCAGGCAAAGGCGTCCAAGTTTGCCCTCAGAAGCTCGATCAGTCCTTCCCTATCTTTCTGGGTTGTTTGCGATCCTATCTTTATCTTCTGATCTGGGTGTTTGTCGTTTATGACGACCTCTACCAGCTCATCCTCAGCAGTGAAATCGGGTTCATCCCGGATCTGCAACGTTTCAACCTCTACCGTTTCCTCCGGGACTTCTTTTATCGTGGCGATCTGATTCGTAGCCAGGTTGAATCCTTCCACTCGGGATCGCTTAGAGTCGACCCTATTTTTGGTCATATATTCGAGGAAAAATCCGGGCCGACTTGTGGCGACCCCAATTTCATCCCCTACATGGAATTTGATCCTTTGGTGGGAGCAGATGCCACCATCTCGAAACTTTTTCATATTTGGGATCCCCAAAATCATGTTGTAATAGGAGGGGAGGTCAATGACCAAGAAAGTTATTACCTCAGTTCGACAGGGCTCATAGTCGCCTAAAGTGATGTTCAGGTCGATCGTGCCTTTGACCCGCACTGTGTCGTTGGTAAAGCCCTCGAGCACCCCAAGGTAGGGTTTTAACTTGGCCTCCCCAAACCCGATCTGTTTCAAACAATCGAGATAGATGACATCGCGGCCAGCCCCTGTGTCGACCATTACTCGGTTGACGCCGTGCTCGCTCGTTCACTCCTATTTTTAGAATGAGGGCATTTCCATAGGGCCGTTGGATCGCTGTCACTCACTTTTTATGAATATGATTCCTTTCTCATTCTCTCCCAAACACTATCGGCTTTTGAAGCCGCGGGTATTGATTTGAGATTTTGGTGATGGTTCTTTGGGAATATTCCCGTGGATGACCGAACCTCTTTTTGATACACGCGGGTTGGCGCCCCCGATCGGGGCGTTGTTCCCATCTCGTTTATATTTGTTATTTGGTCCTCACGGATCGGCCTTTCTATTTCGCGCGCTTAAGGTGAAGCATTCATCGGTGATATGGCCATGGTCCTTGTGGTAGTCGCAGATTTGGATTTATCACGGTTGTCGTGGTCGCCTCATGGGCTTGGGTTTGTCAAAATGTTCGCGAATTTCAAACATTATTTGGGATGCTTTGGTGTTGAGTGGGGTAAAATTATCCTCATTTGAATTTATATGGCTTTACCTCACGATCACGGTTAGCTTCTCGACCCTTTTCTTTTTTACGTTCCTCCGTGCGGTCCTCCTTTGGTGACCGTGGCTCATCTTAGGCTTCGTTTTCCACGAGGATGGCGCTCGCCGACCTCATCATCCTGGCCCTTTCTAACATCTCCCCGAGACCCGCTTTGGGGGGTCGCAGGTTGAATTCAGTTTTCATTGGGCCTTTAGCGATTCCGGTGAGGAAGCACGTGATGACTGCCTCATCCGGGATGTTCTTGTCTCGATCATATACTCGATGAACCGCTCGTAATACTCCTTTCCGGATTCATGCCCTCCCATGCGAACCTCATATAGGTCCTCAATGGTTTTCTTTGGTCTGCTTGCCGATTCAAACTCTCTGACAAACTTTTCCGACAAATCTTCCCAACTTTCAACTGAGCCGTGAGGAAGCCCGCGTATCCAGGACGCAGCCCTGTCTTGCATGCTGCCGACTAATGCGATGCACCATGCGGATTTATTTTGTGTGGCAAGGGTAATGCGACCCTGAAAGGCGGTGAGCCAGTCGTTCGGGCATGAATTCCCATTGTAATAGTTGTAACTGGGATAACTAACCTTTTCTCTGCTGGGAGGCAACGTTTCAGTAATCCCTTTAGCGAGCACATCGATCCCTGAGATTGGAGCGACCCTCTCAACAGGTCTCGCCTTTTTGAGTTCTGCAAGCTCTCTTCTCATTATTTCCATCTGTTCAGCCAAGATAGGGTCGGGCCTGGGTCGTGACGGTGCTTGCGTATCAGCTCGCTCCGCTCGATGCTCCGACTCCCTATGCTCTCACAATCCCTCCAAGCGGGCCCTTTTTTCTCTGATAATTGTGCGAGCATCATGCGCGCTCCTGTCTTGTTGGGGGGGTACTCCTCCCCCTGGAAGGCTGAGACGACTTGGGGCCGAAGCCTTGTCCTTCTCACCTAACCTTCTGAAAGCCGAGCCTTTTTCAACTGTCTTTCCTCTTTGGTGGTCACGCTCTAAGGGGGTCGAGTTTTGCGAGTTCTCTTTCCTCGACCGCTGCGACCCGATGAGTGTACACTTTCCTCTATATCGATCTGGATGGATCGACTCGCGACTTTACCTAAGACCGCAGGAGCGATTTCATTTCTGGGAGGATTCGGGGGTCGAATCGACATTGGGGCTTGGCCCTTGGCCACTAAACGAGAGTTGGTGAGATACATGGTTTCTGCATACCTCGCATACTCTCTCATTTCTGCTATTTCCGGATCCTCCTGAAGACCTGGTCCTCCCTCAGGGGTCGGCCTCAGGCTCCCTTGCGACCTTTCTCGTTCTCTGTGAGCCTCATCAAGAGTAGCAATGGCCTCCTTCGACTTGGCCTTTTGATTGATGACATTTCGAGCGTCGCTAGGTGCCAGGGCCCCTCTCTGCGATCTCTCTCCCTCGGGGGGGAGATTGTCAAGCGTTTCGCCTACGCCCTCTATACGAGTCTGATGTATCATAACACCTTTTGCAGGGGTTTGAGGTGTTAGGTGTCCTTTACTTCCTGCCATCTCTGTGGGGTGGCTTTTGGATGATTTCTTTGCCAAAGGAAGGAAATGAAGGCAGTTTGAGGGTTTTCTTTGCAAGATTACCTCCTCTCCGACATGAGCTTTAGGTGATTTTTGCACCGTGAGTTCCCGGTAACGGAGCCAACTGATGATGCAGAAATCATCACGGTGGCGCAACGGTGGATGTTTAGTGGATATCTGGCTTGATTGTGAGAGAATTCTGAGTATACTGGCCGGAGTTGCACGGCGGTGATAGAAGGAGAGTATTTTTGCAGAGTTTTGGCCTATTTTTTTATTAGAATGTGTCTGTAGTTTAGATTGCACAAGACCTCCTTTTATAGGAAGAGAAAACTTAAAGGCTAAGCTAAGACTGGCCGTACTAAGCTGCTTAGTCACTAATATTACTTATGACTAAGTATGCATCAAATATCTAGGTTGCAAGTGGGGAATATCCCGGCGGCGCTTTCGTAAGTAGCATGAACCGCCGGCCCTATCTGTCCTGCATTCACCCTTTGTTTCCTCTCAAGTCTTGGGCGACCTTTTGTGGACTATTTCAATCAGGGTCGTTAACCGGCCTCCCAGTCTGGCAGGAGGGACGGATGGCGGTGGCCCTGACATGGTATCACATGGCGTCATTTGGAGATGTAGTCATGAGAACCCCTTGAGCCATACTTCGATGGCTGTTTCCGGGACCATCCGGTGGCGACATTATATGCATCATCACTGACTTTTGCTCAGCTGACATTGCTCAGCTGACTTTACTCAGCTGACTTTGCTCAACTTAATACTAAACTCAGTTTAGTACTCAGCTCTAAATAAGAGGTCAAGTCACATTTCCTAACACTTGAAAATGATATTTGGGTGATGATTTTGATGTGATGAGAAAGGTTGTAGTAGAAGGTTGAAGAAGATGAAGAAGAATTTTGATGATGAAAAAGGTTGGAGAAGATGAAAATAAATTTTGATGATAAAGAAGGTTGAGAAAAATGAAGATGAAGAAGAATTTTGATGATGAATAAGGTTGGAGAAGATGAAAATGAATTTTGATGATGAAGAAGGTTGAGAAAAATGAAGATGAAGAAACGAATTTTGATGATCATTTGGATGAAGATTAAGTTTGTGGATTGTTATGGATGTAGGTTAATAATTGTGAATTATAATGTTTCATTTTAATAATCAAAGTGTTTGTTAAAATTTGTGGTATAAGAAGTAATTTTTATTTTATTTTTTGGGTGGTGTTTGAGGTAAAAAACAATAAAAATATTATGGTGGTGCCAAAAGTAATTTTAAGAGTAAAGAGGAGTAAACATGGTGCCAAAAGCAAAAATATACGCATGATAAGAAGCGTATATATAAAAATGTTAATTATCTACATCTCCATCACCTTAAGTTTTTAAGAAAGATAATAATTTAACATAAAGAATAAAGAAGGGAATACCGAGTTCGATCCCAAAATTTGTTTCATTACTATGTTCATGTTTATGTCACAACATGGTATCAAAAGCCACATAATCTATCCCCTTCTTCCCTCTACCTCAAACCTGAATTTTAACTTGTCTTCTGCATCATAGAGACAAAGAACGACAACCTTAATTAGTTCATCATCAAGCCCTAACCCGTAGTTCATCTAAAAACCCTAACCCTAATATCTTTGCATCAACCACCACCCTACCAGCAACTAATGGGAAAAAAACTCCGATTCTAGAAGATTATAGGAAATCTGAAGAAAAAGAACATATAATTTTATTATATCATCACACCGTCACGAGTTTTACAACACAAAGATCATAATAACAAGAGGGGCAAAGCGAATCAACACGAGTAAATTCATCAATTCTCTCAAGTGAACTTTAATTTTACACCATCTGTCATTATTCCCAAACACAATCCCCTCTACAAGAAAGAAATAACAAGTAAAATCACTAAAAAGGAAGCTTTCTTACATCATTGTTTCTTTGTTAGCACAAAATAATACAACACCAGCTATGTATGAGCCTTCCATCAGTTGGCTCATCTCCTGGCACATTTCATTTACAACAATAATACATATATCTACACAAGTTGCCAAGTGTGTCAAATTGTCATACAAACCGTATCATTCGCGCTTCAATTCAAGCTCTGTATGGGGATATCTCAGTTCTGGTCGAATGACAGGAGGCCGCGCAACTGCTCTCGATGATGATGATGAATGAGGAGCATCCTTTTGAAAAGGGACAGCAATAAGTGGAATTGATGATTTGTCATCAAAGTTGTCAGCTTTACTATCACTTGTTTCTGTTTTCTCTTTTGCCTTTGAATCATATACAAAACTGCATAGTACCACCTGCATCGGGATTCATAGTCCACATTAGATTGACAAAGATGTATTACTTAATGGATTCATAGTCCATTAAGTGAAAAGAAGTTACCTGAACAGGAGTTGATGCAATAAGCCTGCCACCTATAGCACCTCCAATGCAATGACCATCAGGACTACATACAGAGATACTTAGACCCCCATCTCTGTCACGAGGGCCACCTGTTTCAGAAACCAGGTAAGAGCCTGATAAGCATAATATCTCAAAACGGCCCTGCAAAAGGAGAGGATAAAAGATCAGCAGCCACTATTAAGTATCGACATGACAAAAAAAAAAAATGTTAACAGTAGAGCTGACCATTAAACTTTATTAACCACAAAGAAGTTTGCTGAAGTCTGGCTTAAATTCACACAACCAGAATCCAAGACCAGAAGTGATTAATGACACTTGGCAGATTCAGAGAGGAGTTTCAAAACCTCAACCATCCAACCAAATGAACCAATGCATGGCCTTATCCACTTAAGATAAGTCGCTTTGGGCATTTCATTTGTCAGACACTTTGTTATATCATCTTTCAAATACTGTTTGAAAAAGAAACCTTGAGACTGCAAATAATTACACTGAACATTCCACTTCAGCACCATAAAGGAGCGGACAACAAAAAACACAGCCATAACAAAGAGAGTTACAAACACAACGTTGGAGAAGATTGCGCAAGCTTAACAGCTATGGTGCTTGGATGATTTCATATATAGCCAAAATAGATTCTTGATGGTACAGAGGAGGGAATAATCAAACAGAAAATAGATTTACTAGTACAATCAGTTTGACACATGGCACACTCTAGACCAATCACACTAATTACATAATTAGCCACTAATGACCTCATAACTAGGTACTTTAACATCCCCTCAAACTAAAGCCTAAAGGTGGCAACATTCAGTTTGTCACGATTAGCTAAATACTTGGAGCTGGGAAGAGGTTTGGTGAATCAATCTGCAACTTTGATCACAAGATGGGACATAAGCAATTGCAAGTCTGTTCTTCAGCACTTCATCACTAACAAAATACACATCTATCTTAATGTGCATTGTTCTAGAATGAGATATGGGGTTATAAGCAAGTGAACTTGCACCAAGATTGTCACACCAAGTAACAGGTTTAGTTGGTAAGTTGATGTGCAACTCAGACAACAAGGACTTTAGCCATTGAATTTCAGTTGCAACATTTGAAAAAACCCTGTATTCAGACTGCGTACGGACCTTGCCACCACTCGTTGTTTCGTGGAACTCTAGGAAACCAGGGAACCTCCTAAAAACACACAATAGCCAGCCATGGACCTCATGTCTACTTCATTACAAGCCCAGTCAGCATCACTAAATCCAGTAATCATGAGAGACTGACTAGGTTAAAAATGTAGGCCATGATGCAGAGTGCCTTTGATGTACCTAAGAATTCTTTTTAGGGCATACCAATGAACTAGTCTTGGAGCTTGCATATACTGGCTGAGCTGGTTTACATCATAGTTGATATCCGGTCTGGTATAACTCAAGTACTGAAGTCCACCAAAAATGCTCCTTTACTGGGTAGGATTATCCAAAAATGGAGATTGAGTTGAAGTGAGATCTGCATTAGTGGTCATAGGAGTAGGCACATGCTTCAAGTGTTGTAAGTTCAATTTATTTAGGATTTGAGATGCATATTGCTGCTGATTGAGGTACAAACCAGTTTGATCTCTGAATGTGAACATTATTAATATCCCCCATTTATAATGTGCAATTGTGGGCCTAGTTGGCTCAGCTTGTTGTGTGCCTAGTTGGCATAGCCTTGATATGGGCCCATACTTGAGGGACGTGTTAAAGTGTATAAGGAAATTAGTAGCACCTTTACTACCACCAATTGGTTTTAGTACAACGGTAAGCGCTTGATCTTTGCACTGAATGCTTGCAGACCTAAAAAGTGTGTTGAGAGGTCCAAGATCTTCAAGAGCAAACTTGGAATTCAAGGATTTGATTAACTCCTTCCATGTGATCAGTATTTCATCTACATATACCAAGACATACATTAGAGTGGACTTAGAGTGAAAAATGAACAATGAACTATCCGATTTAGACTGATAGAATCCCCAGTTTAGAAGCTGAACTCTCAATTCTTCAAACCAGGCCCTGTGAGCTTGTTTGAACCCATATAGGGCTTTCTTCAAGTGATAGACATGACGAGGTCTTGTAAGATCCACAAAACCTTCAGGTTGTGGCATGAACACAGAATCATGAAGGGTGCCATTCAAAAAAGCATTGTTGATGTTTATTTGGTTGATCACCCAATTTAATGACATTGGAATTGCCAGAACCACTCTGATGGTTGAGGCCTTTACCACTGGACTAAAGTCTCATTATAGTCTAGCCCTAGGGTTTGATGAAAACCCTTTGCCACTAAACGAGCTTTATGTTTCAGAATTAACCCATCTGGTCTCAATTTGAGCTTAAACACCCAATTGTTTCCCACCAAGTGTTGATTGGGTTTTGGTGGTACTAGATCGCAGGTACAATTGTTCATGAGCCTGGAATTTTTCCTTCATTACAGTACGCCACTGAGGTGAGCTAAGAGCATCTAACATTTTTGTTGGTTCAGTTGGACAAATGGTAGTCTCCTTAGATGCTAAGTATGAATAGGTTTTAGGTTTGGTGATACCACTTTTGGCTCTAGTTTGCATAGGATGCTTGTTAAGAGTGGAAATGAGAGGGGCAGTGGATACAGATGAAGGATTTGGTGTGAGTGAGTGGGATGTGCTTCCTGAACCGAGAGGTAAGGTTCTTGTTGAGTTGGTTTGGGTGTTTGAACTTTGAACCGGTGACAATGGAAGGAGTTGTACACTGAGATGGAACAAAAGTTGTAGTGAGTTTGGGAGGTGAAGATCTAGGAGGTGTATGAATGTCAGAGGTGTCAGTCCCGGGAGTTGGACTGATGGGATCCTTGCTAGAAGAACCTTTAAAAATCTCTTCATCAATTGCAGCTACATGTCTTGCTTCTTGGAGGGACAGAGAGGGTCTTAACTCAAACATCAAGGACTGGACAGACCTCGACTTTGTAGTAGAGTGAAACAGGAACTTATAAGGAAACTCCTCATGACACCTTTAGAGATATACACTGCGATGATGACTTGGACTAACACCTAAAAACACTTTTCTTGGTGTGGCCCAAACTTTTGTTTCGAAAGGGCCTTAGGTAAGGATAACACAGCACAACCAAAAATTTTAAGATGATTGTAGTCACTAGTCGAGTTTCATCTTGTGGATCTTTTCATATGGTGATTTTAATTGAAGAAACAGGGCATGCAACTGTTTATAAGGTGTGCAAAATATTGAAAATTGTCCCACCATAACTTGAAGGAAGTTCAAATTAAGCTAACAGGTTAGGCCAACCTCCACAACGTGCCTATGTTTCCTCACAACCCTACCATTTGGCCATGGGCATAAAAACAAGGATATCTAAAGGATATCACTTGTTCAGTACGATAGTACTCAAAAGATCTGAACTCATGCCCCCAGTCAATTTGCAAACACTTTATATGTTTGTCAAGTTGTTTTTCAACAAGACATTTGAACTGAATGAAGGCTTTCAAGGCATCAGATTTATGAACTAATGGATAAATCCAGACATATCTAGTTAAATCATCAACAAATCTTATATAATACTAATATCCTCTAACAGAGGTCATTGGAGCAGCCCCGGAGATCATAACATACGTTTCAAGACATGAACTAGTTTTAGAAATGGATGTAGGGTAGGGTATAGCATGTTGTTAGACAAATTGGCAAGCTTCACGAGATATCATAATTTTTATTGCGGGAAAAATTACATAGTTTCAAAACGTGACTCGTAACCCAAGAAGGCGGGTGCCCTAACCTTACATGCCACAAGTTGGCAATGTCATTGGACTCATAATTACTTGGTTGTCTTGTGCAAGGGTTCCTTCCAACAAGATTTTCCGGTAATCTTGTTCTTCACAAAACAACAATCGAATGAATTTCCATAATTACTTGGTTGTCTTGTCTAAGGTAAGTCTAAAAACACTCAATAAGTTCGTAGTTATATTACGAACATGCAACATATTTCTAAGAGTTAAATTGGAGCTATTAGTTTGAAAGACATAATGGCCAATGTATATAATGGGGAGAGACTCACCATTTCCAACAGTTAAAGTGTCGGATCCATCATAGGCATGACTCTGTTGTTGACTGTTGAGATCAGATGTAATATGACTGGTGGCACCACGGTAGCATACCAGCTTACATCAGTGACTGTATCTGGTCAGGTAAAGTAGGCACCAGGTTGAGACTTGTAGTTTGAAGCAAGTCTTGAGCTAGTCCGCTAAAGTTCTTGGTGGTTCTTGTTGTGTTGTTGTTGGAATAGCTTGAGTTAAACACGTGATAGCACTCAATGTCGGTGCAGTGTCCAACCTTATTGCACACTTGACAAATTGGTCTACCTTGTCCCTGGTTCACATAACCTCTTCCACCACGGCCTCTGAAACCTCTTTCCTCCCTCGAACCTCATCCTCTACGAGAATTAGGTGATCCTCCAAACATCCGAGGTCTATATGAACCTCTTGCCGCCCGGTTCTATTGGTGACCGGATGAGCCGAGGGTTATTAAGTCAAGAACTAGGGTTGGAATGAATCTAGATAGAAGTCTCTCATGAGTAATCAAGCGAGATTGGATTTCTGCCAAGAAAATGATCCAATCCTAGAGGTAATGTTGACTGTAATGGATTCATAGTCTTTTCCAAGACCTCCTAAAGTAGCCAAATTAGCTTAGATTTCGAAATAGGGTCAACAATAGTTGTTCATCCATCAAAATATGACTTCATTAAGGCTAGATAATCGATCATAGGTTTAGATCCCTTCTCTGTTTTGGTCAAGGCTGATTTGTACTCAAGCATTCTAGATTCAGATATGTTATTGAACAACACTTCAAGCGTGTTCCAGACTTGATTCGAGGAGCATCCAACAACTTCAACTAATGCTTGCTTAGTCATTGAGCCCTCTAGCCAGCCCATTAGGAGCTGATCAGTGGCAACCCAAGAATCATGAGCTGAATTTGGTTGCAGGGTAGACGTGGTGGTGGTACCTGATTGAAGAAAGCGTGGTGGTGAAGCTTTGGTTCCAAGGAGAAAGCCATCAAGTTTGTGCCCACGAACCACTGGTAGAATGAGCAATTTCCAGAGTAGATAGTTTGATCGGTCGAACTTCACAGCACAGGACTGAGTGAGATTTCTTCCAAACGGTGTGCCGAATTGAACTGGGCTAGTCGTAGTCGGATTTATTGTGAGGATCAATGGAATTTGAGGAAGTTAGAAGTAATTTGTGGAATATTGGTAGTAAGAAGTGAGGGTGAAGTGAATTCAGGTAGGAAAAGGGAGGAGAAACTTCCAAGAGAGAAGGTAATGGAGTTTGCCGGAGCACCGGTGACCAGAGCTGTACAGGAAGCTGTGGAATCGCCCATTATTGGCTTTGATACCAAGTAACACAACATTGGAGGAGATTGCACCAGCTTAACAGCTATGGTGCTTGGAGGATTTCATATATATCCAAAATAGATTCTTGATAGTACAGAGCAGGGAATAATCAAACAGAAAATAGATCTCCTAGTACAAACAGTTTGACACATGGCACATTATAGACCAATCACATTAATTACATAATTAGCCACTAATGACCTCATAACTAGGTACTTTAACAGAGAGGAACCAAGATCATAAATCCATTACTTGAAAATCGGACCAGAATCAAGAGGACCATACTTCAAAATATAGATAGCAGATTATTAAATACGCCAAAAAAGCGTAATCCATAGGCCAAAAATCATTCAAGAGATACTACATTATATGCAACCTATTAAGCTGAATGCAGATATCCAGACTAAAGATAGTACCAAAATATTACATGCTGACAAGATTTCTAAATACTACAACAGAAAGTTAGAAACAGAGCAAGAGATTTGACCTCGTATGATACAATGCCACCAGAAGTTGTTGGCTGACGTAGTGTTACCAGAGAGACTGCACCACTTGCTGACATAATGCACAAAGCCCTTGGCCTTTGTTGTGCAAAAGACAATACCTTTGCCGCAACATCCTGGGGAGCACAATCTTAATTTCAGGCAATCAAGTATAGTGTTTATCCAAAATCTCTTACAGTACTTATCAGTACCAATGCATCACCGACGTCACTAAACACATACTGCATAGCATGTTAAAGACTCGGGAAAAAAAATACCCTAGCCATAGCATATCAAAGTATAAAATTACTCTAGCTACCAATGCAAGAAAATATGAGGTCAAACAAAATTTAATGAAGGTTTGTAGGACCTCGAGTGTCCGAAATTGCTGCCTTTGCACCATAACATACAAGACAAATTTTAAAAAAATTGTTCAACATTTGATAACCATTTTCCTTGGTGCATGGTTAATGGTATACAACAAACGTAAAGAGCACATAGTTTCTGAGTGGTTGTTTTGTACATACTTCACCAACTCGACGTGGAGGACATGTGGCGTAAATGCTAGTCCAGCAGTTTTATTCATCCAGTCACCTGAGTAAGAAGCCTACCCATTAGTCTTCAAAAGATAGAAAGTAAAGAGTGTTACATCTCCACTAACTCAGGAAAAAAAAATCAGCCAGCAGTCGACAAACGAGGAACAAGAACTTGTCAAATTATTTAATTTGAATGAAGATTGTATTGCTGTCAGCAATTAAAATTTCAATGCCAGAAGAGAGGGAAGGACACACAATATGTCTCAAATGGAGGCAAGACAAAACATGCGGGAAATAAACTTTATGACAATGCCCACATAAGCAGCTGGCACTTTGGTCCAAAAGAACCAGCTGGAAAAGAAGAGTTTGCTACCGAAAAATTGGAGGGTTCCTCACTCTTTCACCTCCAATACACAGAGCTGTCTGTGAAAATCTAGGTCTGGAAACTTAAACTATATTCAGAGCAACTGTATTCAAAATGAACATCAATGAAAACAATGACCTATGTCTATCATATAAACGACCAGGTTCAAATCCCCATCCCCTCCCCTAATAAAATAAGGTAAAACCCTTCCCCTTCTCCCCCTCCCACCCCGCCACTCCCCACCCCCCACAAAAAAAAAAAACATAAAGGCTTGAATGATGAACTACCACTAGGCAGAAAACAATGAAGCAGCATAGCAATATAATATCCCCACCTAAAGAGTAAAGACTTGAACTTTGAACAAAATAATCACTAAACTGACATTGTCCAGATCTATATTCATATACAAGACATGGTTCTAACAAACTTAACTAGGAATTTAAAAGAATATATAGCTTACCAAGAGGAGCCAATCGCTGCTTCCAGCCACTCCCACGTGGCCTGCCCCTGATCTTTGGTGATCTGCCTGGTGTGATTGACCCCATGGAAGAGGACATGGTGGACAACCCCAACGACATGTTGGCGCCGTTCGGACCATATTTCCGTGGCCTACCACGCTTCTTCTTCACCTGATCACCTGGTGGGACACTAGGGGGAACAGACATGTTCATGCCATAAGAAAAACTTTGTGATGGGTTCTCTACTTGGAAAGTGATACCACCAGGGATGCCCCCTCCAACATTTGACTGAACTGGTATGCTGGGGTTTGAAAAAGGCCTATAACTAGTTTGAGTAGAAATCCCAGCTGGGATCACAGAGCCACCAGCAACAGAAACTGAATGTGAACCAGGGCCACTAACCCCACCCCTATTGAGGTAAAATGAAGATGACCCAGTCAGAGCCATTCCTTCTCTTCCATCCATTCATTTACTCAGCAAGACTTCAGACCTCAAACAACAGTTACTACCTCTATGTATATTTCTTCAATTTAAATGCTAAAGCTCGAACTTTTACCAGACAAAACGAATCTGATCAAAAGCTCATACATACATCAAACAGCTGAAGATGAAAATTTCAAAACAAGCATTTTATTAAGAGTACTATTATTCGCTTTGCAGAATTTATGAAGCAGAGGCATCAAAGCTTGAGAGAACTTCTGGAGCTAAAACTTCAACAAGGGATATAGAGATCTCAGAAAAAGCGAATATTAGCTATTCAACACTGGAGATCACATCTACCACAACAGATTGTAACTAAGTACTACCAAATGTAGAAAATTCATAACTATTCAGGCAATCAAACTTTGGCTCAAAGTTCGATCTTCATAGGAAAAGTGTAGAGGTAGATAAAAGAATAACATGAAAATGAAAAACAAACCCTAGATTTGAACTGGGTATGCATTTTGAGAAAGAGCTCCTGCTGGCTACTAGCGGATAAAGACAAAAGTGCAATGAAATGAAAATTTTGAACTTCAACTCAAAGTCAGGGAAGGCAGTATTTAAAAATAGAAAAAGTAAATAAAATTAAAAATAAAAGAAAGGGAGGCAGCTTTCCTTGTTTTTTCTATTAAACACATGCTCTAAATTATTGGGGTTTGGTTTGTGGAGGTTTAGCAACTTTTTGTGGTAAGTACTGTAAGTGATGGTGTGAGTTGCCGACTCAAATGGTCTTTCTCTTTTCATGAAAGACTATGAGTCATCTCTCAGATAATCTTGATGGTGGTGTAGAAAAACCTTGATCATTAACTCAAAAATCCTCACTCGTTTGGTCTTAAATTTTTTTAAGTGGTGGATATAAATCGATGATTTTAAGTGGTGTATGTACATCTTTTTTTTTTTTTTTTTTAAAAGAAGTCGATCTAGGATGTCGAACTCTCACACCCAAATTCGTAGGCACGTGTCACTACAACACATATATTTTTTTTACCATCGAGCTATTCTTGGGAAGATTAGCCTCTTCTTTAACATTATCATTAGTTTCTCGACATTGCCAAGCATAATGACCGAGTTTATGACAAGAATAACATTCAACTTTAGACTTATCGTACATGCATTCATTTGTAGTCTGAAAAATACCTCGTCATCTTCCTCTCGATCTTCCATGACCTCTTTGGGATAGTTGACTCCTCTCTTCATTATTAGAAGTTTCTCCAATCATTTTTCTAGAATTATTTTGGCCACTACGTCCTCATCCTCTAAAATTGCTTTTCTTTTCTCCGTCAGTTCTCAAAGTAGATTTAGCCTTGAGAACGTGCTCCAGTGGCTCTTCATTTCTCCTCTTGAGTTTTTCTTCATGAGATTGAAGAAAACCTTCCAATTCTTCAAGACTCATAGAGCTTAGCTCTTCTGTCTCTTCAATAACACATACAAGATAATCAAATTTTGGTGTCAGAGAACGTAGTATTTTATCCACCACACGTACATCTTCAATGTTTTTCCATATATGCTCAATTGATTTACCACCGTCTTCACTCTCAAACAATAATCCTAAACAAATTCGGACTCATTCATATTCAAAGCTTCAAAATCACCCCCTTAATGATTGAAGCCTTACTTTCATCACTTTATCGACGCCTCAATAAGTTATAGCCAAAATCTCCCAAGCTTCCCTTGAAGGGGAGCCATCGGCCACATTCTCAAACATTGTATAATCCAAACATTGATGGATGAGGGTGAGCGCTTGTTGATCCTTCTTTTTTGTCCTTGACAAAACCTCCCTTTCATCTGGAGATAGTGTGACTTCATTTTCAACCCTTTTATATCCTTGCTCTACAATCTCCCAAACATCTTGAGAGCCATGTAATGCTTTCATTCTTAGCCACCTTTTCTCATAATTTTCTTTCGTTAAACGAGGAAATGGAAAGTCATCAAACCAAGATTTGCCATTTTTCCACTCCAGATAACTATGGCTCTGATACTACTTTGTTTGAAAGAAGAAGAATAATACTTTTGAGGAAGAGAACACTTTGAATATCTTTATTCAACTTTCTTGTTTCAAATTACACAACACAATGTGTATCTTTTAGGAGTAAAGACAACCCCCTCAAAAATTTGTTTCATGTACCTCACTTTGTTCTAGGTCTTCTTTCATATCTTTACAAATCTCAAGACACAAAATACAAAGAGACATACATGCATCTAACTGATGATACATTCCGAATTATAATTTTTTTCGGACAACAACGCGGGCCGATCCGCTCGATACCAAGAAAAAAAAACACAAATTGAATAAAAAAAAACTTAGCTAATCATTTACAAAGTAGAATAATTAGAGCAGTTAAGTATTGGAGTAGCCCTCAAGATAATCTTATATGCTAGTATCCAAATAAAAGCATTTATCACTTCACATGCATCAAATCTTGAGAATCTTGCTATATATAGTGGGGAGAAAACAAACAAATTAAACTGCAAGTAATCACCCGATCGATCATCTACTTGGGTACTGTCAAATTCAAGCTAAAGTCCCATAATTTCTTTGCCATGTCCACATTGGTAGCAAAACCATTTGGTTTAGTGATGTTGCAGTCACAAAAGTATTCTCCACTAATTCCTTCAACCTGTGGATTCAACGCCACATAGCACTGCGTAGCCGCACCCTGGAAAGACAGACATTAGAAATAAGAATTTGGACAACATGATTCAAACCGTTCAAATGGTTGATCCGAATCAACTCTGTTATATACCCGGGTACCTGTGCCACGTTTTTAAAGAAAAATTTCCCGATGCTTTTGATAATGCCTGCAACAAAACAAGAACCAAAGTGGTGATATGCTAAGTGTACCTACATCACTACAAGAAAACGTGTTTAAAGGGACGCAGTTTAAAGGGACGATAAAGTCGTCCCTGGAAAATTTTTATTGGGACGACCTTGTCGTCCCTTAAAATGAACTAAAAAAATAGTCAAGCTTTTTGACGGATTTTTTGGGGGAAGCTTTAAAGGGACGTATTGAAATCAGAAAGGTAAAAAATTGGAATAGAAGGATGAACTAATTCATTGTCTGTGTTGTTATCTATTACACTGTACTAGCTGGATATATATACACTTTCTACTTTACTAACTTGTGTAACTGTCTACTATCAACCAAATAACCGCTGCTAACTAACTGTTAATATCCTAACTGATTTACTAACTGCAACAGCCCCCCTCAAGCTGGGGTGGGAGAAGCTGTATAAGCTGTGACATGAAAAGAATGAAGTGCCCTGTGTAATGCTGGGCTGTCCAAAGCTTTAGTAAAACAATCTGCTAGCTGTTGGAATGAGGAAATAGGTAACAGCTTCACCAAACCAGCTTGCACCTTTTCTCTTACAACATGGCAATCCACCTCAATGTGTTTAGTTCGTTCATGGAACACTGGATTGGAGGCAATATGCATGGCACTTTGATTGTCACAATACATAGCAATGGGAGTTTGAACTGCAAGCTGTAGGTCTTCTAACAAGTATTTGAACCACTGAACTTCACTCACAGTTGCAGCCATGGCTCTGTACTCACTCTCAGCAGAACTCCTAGAGACTGTCCCTTGTTTCTTAGCCTTCCAAGATACTAGGGCTGACCCCAGAAATAAACAATAGCCAGTCACAGACTTTCTGGACTCAGGGCAACCTGCCCAATCTGAGTCTGTGAAATATGTGGGAACTAGGGCATTCTTACTGGCATATAATAGGCCTTGGCCAGGATGTCTTTTTATGTATTTAAGCACTCTGTAGGCAGCTGCTAGATGATTCTGAGTTGGAGCATCTAGAAACTGGCTCAATTGTTGAACAACAAAAACAATATATGGCCTAGTAAATGTTAAGTATAACAGTTTACCCACTATCTGTCTATAGACTGAAGTGCCAGGTAGCAATGGGGAATCTCCATGCTGCAAAGCATGTTTGGCATCCATAGGAGTGACTGCAGGTTTGGCCCCAAGGACATCAAACTCCTGTAACAGATTAGTAGCATATTTTCTTTGTGAGATCACTAAACCAGTGGATGTCTTGTTCACCTCCAACCCTAGAAAATAGCTGAGTGGTCCAATGTCTTTAATCTTGAAAGCACTGTGCAAGAAATCTTTGACAAGTTGAATCTGATGCAAATTTGCACTAGCCAAAATAACATCATCCACATATACAAGTAGAGCAATAAAATTTTGTCCAGTCCCTTTGGTGAATAAACTGTAGTCACTCTTGGACTGACTGAACCCTTGATCTATGAAGGCTGCTGTAAGATTGGCAGTCCATTGCCTGCTTGCTTGTTTAAGACCATACAGTGACTTAGAAAGTTTGCAGGCTGGATTTGGAATGTCAGTGTGGAATCCCTGAGGCAACTTCATGTAAACCTCTTCATGCAAGTCTCCATGAAGGAAAGCATTGTTGACATCTAATTGATGGAGATGCGACCTTTTGCGAGATGCAAAGAGCCTAGAAGAGTTCTGATAGTGGCCATTTTAGCCACTGGGGAGAATGTTTCCTAGTAATCTATCCCATATATTTGTGTGTAACCCTTTGCCACCAACCGGGCTTTGTACCTTTCCACAGAACCATCTGGTTTGTATTTTATTTTGTAGACCCACTTACACCCAATAGCTTTCTTGTAGGGAGGTAGGGACACAACACTCCATGTTTGATTAGCTTCAAGTGCTTCAATTTCTTTAGACATGGCCTCTTGCCATTTAGGACTTTGAACTGCCTGATTATAGGTTGTTGGCTCCTCCTCTTTATCTATATGACAAACAATGGAGTGAGGAGTAGAAAAATTGGCTTGTGAGCATATGAAATCCTGAAGATGTGTGGGGGGATGTCTTGCTCTATGAGACTTTCTGGTGGGTGGATCACTCACAGTACTGGTTTCAGATTGAAGAGACTCTCCACTTGTCATTTGTCCTGAATCATTCTGAACTACTGTTTGTGGTATTGGCATGCTGTAATCATCAGCAGGAAGAGGTGAAATAGGAGCAGGCATACAGATATCTACATCATTAGAATCAGAATTTGCTAAAGAGGGATGTTCAAAAGGAAAACACCTCTCATGGAATACCACATTCCTGGAAAGAGCAATATCTCCACTATCCAATTTATAGACTAAGTAACCTTTTGTGGTAGTAGAATGACCCAAGTAAACAGAAGCTACACTCCTGGGCTCAAACTTGGACCTGTTGTGTTTTACAGTAGATACATAAACAAGACATCCAAAAACCTTAAACCTATTGTACTCCGGTTCTTGCCCAAAGAGTTTTTCAAATGGTGTTTTATGATCCAGAAGTGGTGTTGGTGTACAATTGATCAGATGAGCTGCATGTAGTACACAAAAACCCCAAAACTTAATAGGTAGAGAAGCCTGAAATTTCAAAGCTCTAGCCACATTTAACACATGTTGATGTTTCCTTTCTACCAAACCGTTTTGTTGAGGTGTGTGTGTGCAAGAAGTATGATGTATGATACCTTTGACAGCATAGAAATCTACCATATCAAACTCACTACCATTATCTGTCCTGATGACTTTTATATGAACATCAAATTGTGTAACAACATATTGATAAAAACTATGCACTATGGCTCTTGCCTCTGATTTATTATGTAGTAAGTAAATCCAAGTGTATCTACTATAGTCATCAACTATAGTAAGAAAGTACTTCTGCCCTTGAATAGTTTCATAAGGATAAGGCCCCCACAAATCAATATGGAGTAACTCAAAAATTGATTTGACAACAGACTGACTCAAACTGAAAGATAATTGTTTCTGTTTTGCTAATGGGCACAAATGACATATTGTGTCTTCTGGAACTTGAACCTCAGGTAACTGTTGTGCAATCTTCCTCAGCCTGCTGTGAGACAGATGCCCTAACCTGTAGTGCCATAGCATATCATCTGGTACCTATTCTCATTTTGAAAAATCGCCATATTGCATGACTAGCTAAGCTTTGGTTGAAAGACATACAAACCCCTCTGTTTTTCAGCTGATCCAATCATCCCATGATCCTGATCCTATATAACACACTTATCAGATTCAAACAAAACCTTTACCCTGGGATTTTGTGTAACCCTACTTAATGATATAAGGTTGAACTTGAAACTGGGAATGCAAAGTACCCCTGTTAACAAAAGATTCTTAGTTAACTGTACATCACCAATGTGTGACACCAAGACACTCCTGCCATTTGGTAGATTAACATGGACATTCTGAACTGCTTCATGACTAACAAAATGACTCATACTGAATACTACATGATCTGTGGCCCCTGAATCCAAAATCCACGCATTAGATGGATTACCTGCATTTAACTCATTTGATGGCTGAAAAGAGGCTGATAACACTGATGCTTGATTCACATAGTGCTGCTGATGATCTGTGGACTCTTGCTTTCCAGATAAAAGCTGCTTGAACTGACTGTATTCTTGTTGAGTAAGAGTAACAGTAGTACTACTCCCACTGCTGTTATCCTTTTCTGATTGCACATCAGTTTGATCACTAGCTGCTTCCACCATGTTTATCCTGCTTCTTGGCTTAAATCCTGGTGGAAATCCATGTTTCCTGTAGCATACATCTTCAGTATGGCCTATTAAACCACAAAAAGGTGCACTGTGGTTTCTTGCCTGACTGACCATTGTATTTCCTGGTCTCTATTCCTGCATTATTGCTAATAGGCCTTCTATTTTCACTTTGTTGATTCTGACCATTTTGAGACATATTAGTTCGATTAAACATCACAGTAGACTCTCCAAAACGTGAGACCTGACCTCCATGTCCCTTCTGCCTCTCAAATTTAAGAGCTAAGCCAAAAACTACCTTGATGTTAGGTATAGGAGACATAAGCAATACATGTGACATCACAGGTTCAAAATGGTCATCTAATCCTCTTAGGAATCTAATCACACATTCTCTCTCATTGTATCCAACAAAAGTAGGAATTACTTGACATCTACAAGCAGGATTACAAGTACAACTAGGTACAGGTTTCAGAACATTTATCTCATCAATCAATATCTTCATTTTGGTGAAATACACAGTCACGGTGGAACCGTTTTGCTTAGTGGTATGAAATTCTTCTAGTAAATCTGATAAACGAAACGCATCTAGATTAGCAAACCTGTCCCTGAGATCTTCCCAGACATCTTGAGCACTGTTAATCCATAGAAGACTCTGTGATATCTGTTTAGCTACTGAATTTCGAATCCAAGTAGTGACCTTCATGTCACATTGCTCCCATGCATATTGTACCTCGGATCTCCCACAGCTGGCTTGGGTAGAGATCCTTCAATGAAACCAGCTTTGTTCTTCATAATCAGCACCTGCCTTGCTGATCTATTCCAGGAGTGATAATTCCTGCCATTCTCATCGAGAATTGGCTGAACCAGAACTAAGGAAGGGTTTTCATTTGGATGAATGTAAAACGGGCTAGAAACCGGTATAATTTCTGGATTTTGAGGCTCAACTGCTGCCATTGATGAATCGAGGCAATAGATTCTCAAATTCACCAGCTAGAAACTTGATTGATTCACAGAAGGAAGACGATTTTGCGGAAGAAATGCTCTGATACCATATTGAAATCAGAAAGGGAAAAAATTGGAATAGAAGGATGAACTAATTCATTGTCTGTGTTGTTATCTATTACACTGTACTAGCTGGATATATATACACTTTCTACTTTACTAACTTGTGTAGCGCGCTACTAACAACCAAATAACCGCCGCTAACTAATCTGTTAATATCCTAAGCGATTTACTAAGCGCAGCACAGACGACATAATGTCGCCCCAATAAATAAAATATTGACCCCACCGTGCCAGCTTGGAATTCCACGTGGCTAGGCCTATTTAAAGGGACGACATTGTCGTTCCATTAAACCTTTTCCATAAATTAATATGTTATATGAAAAAATATATTTGATTTTTGGTTCGTACGAACGACATTTGCCGTCCCTTTAAAGTAAATAAAATTTTTCCAGGCAAAATATGTTATACGAAACAATAATAAATTTCTTTGGTTTTTAGGGACGACATTTGTCGTCCCTTTAAAGGAAATTAAATGTTTTTTTTTATTATAAAACGTTGTGTTAATAAATAAGATTCATTTTTTCATAAAATTCTCATAAGATTCATTTCTTTAAATAAAAACAATTTTTTTAATATGCATATTTTAATAAGCATTTCGTTAAAATATAAAATACATTATTTTTTATAAAAATTCCTTTTTCGAACGATAATATACAGGTGATTCTGATAGTACTATGTACTATAGATCGCCAGTTCATTATCGAGCGATAGATTTGAATCTCGGGGTTCATTAACGGGCGATTGATCTCAATCCCAAGATTCGAAATCGATTAAATGATTTCAAACCGATATATTTCCTTACAGATCATTCTGATAGTACTATCTACTATAGATAAAATGTGCGTTATCGAGCGATTGATTTGAATCTCGGGGTTCGTTAACGAGCGATTGATCTCAATCCCGAGATCCGAAATTGATTAAGTGATTTCAAACCGATATCTTTCCTTACAGATCATTCTGATAGTACTATCTACTATAGATCGTCAGTTCGTTATCGAGCGATTGATTTGAATCTCGGGGTTCGTTAATGAGCGATTGATCTCAATCCCGAGATTCGAAAGCGATTAAGTGATTTTAAACCGATATTTTTACGTACAGACGTGCCTTGATAGTACTATCTACTATAGATCGTGGGTTCGTTATCGATTGATTGATTTGAATCTCGGGGTTCGTTAACGAGCGATTGATCTCAATCCTGAGATTAGAAAGCGATTAAGTGATTTCAAACCGATATCTTTCCTTACAGATCATTCTGATAGTACTATCTACTATAGATCGTCAGTTCGTTATCGAGCGATTGATTTGAATCCCAGGGTTCGTTAATGAGCGATTGATCTCAATCCCGAGATTCGAAAGCGATTAAGTGATTTCAAACCGATATCTTTTCTTACAGATCATTCTGATAGTACTATCTACTATAGATCGTCAGTTCGTTATCGAGTAATTGATTTGAATCTCGGGGGTCGTTAATGAACAATTGATCTCAATCCCGAGATTCGAAAGCGATTAAGTGATTTCAAACCGATATCTTTACTTACAGATCATTCTGATAGTACTATCTACTATAGATCGTCAGTTCATTATCGAGCGATTGATTTGAACCTCGGGGTTCGTTAACGAGCGATTGATTTGAATATCGGGGTTCGTTATCGAGCGATTGATCTCAAACCGAAATCGATTAAGTGATTTCAAACCGATATGTAATTTATATAATTATATTGATACTTTAAATATATATTTAATATTTAATATATAATATTAATAATATGTTATTCAAAAAAAATATTAAAACTTTAATGGGACGACAATGTCGTCCCAAAATAGAAAATGTCGTCCCATTAAAGGTAATACCTAAACTAAATCGGGCCGCCCCCTTCTTCTTCTTCATTTCTTTCTCCTTCTTCTTTCTTTCGACTTTCAGAAAATCCCCCCACCCCACGATCTCGAATCCCGCCTCCTCCTCCTCGGTCACCACCCCTACCCCCACTCTTCCTCCGGTCACCACTTCTTCAACCACCCGCCCCCTCCTTCCTCCGGCAAGCAGCAGCCGCCACAACAACATCTCCAGCCGCAGCTCCGCCACACTCCAGCCGCCATAGCTCTGGTAAGGCTTTTTGTTTTTATCAAATTAGTTGCTTTTATCTTCTTTTTTGTCAAATTAGTTCAATTGTGACCTAGATTAGTTGCTACAAAATTGCTTTTAGTTCAATTTTTTTTTTGTCAAATTAGTTGCTTTTAGGGATAGCGTAGTGTAGTGTAGTGAATGATGTGCAGTGAGTAGTGTAGTGATAATGTAGTAATTTTGTAGTGTATTGATAATGTGGAGTTTTTTTTTTAATTTTGTTAAGTTTATTTCCAAAATATGTATTTTTTTATGAAAGTTGAAAGTTGAAATTGATTGGAGCAAGGGTATGTGGTGAGTTTGTGTGGTGAGTTTGGTTTGATGGTGAGTTGTTTGGTGTTGTTTGGTGTTGGGCAAGGTAAGTTTACATTGGAAATGGAAGTTGATAGTGGATGAGTATGGTGTAGGTAAGCATTGTTGATTTGGTATTGTGTGAGTTGTTTGGTGTTGAGTTGTTTGGTATTGTTGATTTGGTATTGTAGTTTTGGTGTTGGGAAATTTGTTGTTGGTAGTAATGAAATTATCCATATTGATGGTTTGATCGTGCATAAGTGGTTGTTTCTACCCAAAATGAGATCGAAAATGGCTCATTTGAGAGACCATTGTTATTGAAAATATTGATCACACTTACACTTAGAGTGAAAGTGTTTTAAGTGTTAAAAGTCTTTGTTTCCTTGTTTGAATCTTGGCCATGTATATGTGTTAGAAAAGTGTTACACTTAGAGTGAAAGTGTTTTAAGTGTTAATGAAACTATCTATACTATAGTAGTATGAGAATATCCCTTGAAATGGTATTAACACCTAACACATATGGAACTAGACATGACCTTGTGCCTTAAGTGAGATACTAACTTTTTCTTGTGCCTTAATGAAAAAAAAACTATATTAATGAAACTAAGTATACTATATTAGTATGAGAACATCCCTTGAAATGGTATTAACACCTAACACATATGGAACTGCCATGAGATCGATGAATACCTCGTGTAAGTGAGCAATCCAAACTTAATTCTTTTGTTTTTTATAATTCCATTAAAGCTAACTACTCTTCTACACATGGAGCAGTGAACATCGTACAAAACTGTCAAGTTATTGCACGAAACAAAACCTGGACAAAGTGCACCGTCAAGAATTTCTTGATTGGTTTAATTTGAAGGTACAAAATAAAGCTTCATACACTTATTGTGCACTTTTATGAGCGTTACATAAATACTTATGTATGGTACATTATGCGAGATGATTGTATTGAGTAAAACAGAACCCGTCAGACTTGAATGACCAATTGTTAGCACTTTCCACCGGATCTTTTTCAACGGTCAAATCCTATCAGAGTTGTGTGATGAACGGTGTCAGGTTCAATGCACAAAAACGGGATCGCACACGCACAACTCAAAAGCATTGGGGTTCTTTGTCAGGGGACCGAAGGCACTACATGGTATGGAGTCTTAGAAGACATATATGTCGTAAGCTACCCAAATGATAAACACAGTTGTTCTTTTCAAATATACATGGTTCGATACTAGTCCAGCTAAGAAGGGTGTCCGTGTATATAAGAATACAACAAGTATACGCACTGCAAACACCTGGTACGAACATGATCCATTCATTCTTGCTTCACAAGCATAACAAGTGTTCTACATAGATGATTTGTATAACGGACGGATCGAAAGTTGTTGAGCATTTTCAACACCGTCATATCGTAGACGCACCAAATATTAATGGTGATGTGGTTGTTGATGATTTGGTAAGCGGCGAAACAACCCACGGAAATTTTCGACTTGTTGTTGAATCGCCATCGATGGAACCGTTCTACATGAGTGCAAATGATGTAAAGCAGATGATGAAAACGATGAAAACGATCTCGATCAAAATGAAAATGATGGCAATAACGATTATGGTTCAACGGATTGCGATGATGATAATAACTGTGTAGATGATGACATATACGACTCAATCCCACCAAACTATGCAAGTGATGATGAATGATGCTATAAATCTAATATTCTTTTAGTAAGTTCATTCAAATATACTTGAATTTAAAATTTATATAATACTAGTGCTTTACTTATACTACATCAACATAAATGTGTTCTTTATATCAATTTTTTTTTTATTATATTCAAATACTTGATCATATAGGTGAATGGCTTGCGTGGGATCGGCCGGTGGTTCTCAACCACCGCACGAGCATCCATTTAGGCTACCGGGCCAATGCGAGGACGGTAATTAATTAACTTTCATTTTTTTTCTAGTATGATTATTCTTATTTCGTTGAATTAGCATTGACATCGATACTACAGATCATATAGCAGATAATGAGTATGAGGAATTCATACAATCACCTCCATCCCTGAAAAAGAAGCACGGTGAACGTGGACCTGTAAAAGGTATCACCGTCCAAGCCCTCAAGAGAAAGTTAGGGGGCTTGATTCCTCTTATATGGGATCCTAGATTTCCCAAAGTTCAAAAGGCATTGGGAAGATACGCGAAGGATTTTGAGTATGAGACAGGGAAAGTCGTGAGGTCCCATGTTCCCTGTTACACCCCGACCTGGTGAAAGGTGGATGACCGACTTAAAGATTTAATATGGGAAGAACTTCGGGTACTTAGCTATTCAAATTGTTAACACTTTCAAATTGTAAGTTTCATTATATTAATTTAGAAACCAATCGTTTCATTTCTTGTGTTTTCAGGCATCGTTCCAACGCCTTGAGCCTATTCACGCGATGCCGTCTTTGAAAAGCGCGCCGGTACTTTATTCGTAAAATGGGAAGGCTAGACTAAGGAAGGATGTAGATGAACACAACAACAAGGGTTGCCAGGGCCTTGTCCCGACCCGTAGATGTGTTTTCACAAAGAACAATGGGAAGTGTTTCTCCGCCACCCCAATCTCGCCGCTTTTAAGGTAAAGCTTTTATTCCATTACATGTGTTACGTAGATTCGATTATTATTACTTGTTACCGCTTATATATAATACAATAGTACTATTTTTTTACATAAAAGATCTAATCAAAATAAGAAGAATCGATACTGGGAGTAAATATGTAGCCGCCAGGAGGAAGAACGCCTATGGCCGTGGTTCGATGGGATACGTTAAGAAGGGTAAGTATTAGGAAATAAATCCCTATGACTTCATTTTTTGAATTTTCATAACTAATATTTTTGTTTTTTCAAGGGTAATGTGAGTCGAGTGAAGATCCTTTGGGGCGGGATCCTATCCATGTATGGGCGAGCAAGCATAAGAATGTCGACGGTTCATTTCTCAATGTTGACGCGGAGGTCGCTTACGTAAGTGCCAAGCGTTGTATATATTTCAATTCAATACGTTCACATTTTCCTTTTCCTTATCTTAAGCGCCAACGATATATGTTGTGTTTAGAGGAAATTTGGAGGATTAGCGTGTTTGTGATTGCACCAGTCGACCGATGACTTTTGAAGATGAGGAGGCAATCTTTTCGAGGCCGCCTTAGGAACTAAGCGAGATTATTTGATTGGCCTTGGCCCTACGCAATCTTTCTCCATATCCAATTCATCACAATCGGCCCAGTCTTCAGCATCGTCATCTTCTTACCATCAAGGATGCAATATGCAGATTGAAGAACTTAGAAAGTCTCATGATCAGTTGGTGAAGTTAACCAAAAAACAAGAGAAGAGAAACAAAAAACAAGGGGCTCTTCTCAAATTGTTGCTGACTAATCTTAAGGCTAAGGAACCGGATATGCAAATAGAGGTTAGCTCATCATCTTCCGATGAAGATGAAGACGATTCTGAAGATGATTCTCAAGTTGATCTTGACGATGATGCGTAGACATTGTAGAGGAAACTATTCTTACTTTTGGAAACATTGCACAACTTTGTATTTTACGTAACATTTTTTGTTTATGCATTTTTTTTATGAATCCCCGTTTATAAACACATCTGTTATTTATTTTGGAAAAAACATGATTGGATTGATTTAATAGCATGGGAGGCCATGCAAAAACAAAAAAAAATATTTAAAAAAAATAAAAAATTTAAAGGGACGACAGTGTCGTCCCAAAAACCATTGTTATAAAAAAATTAAATTTTTTCGTATTAAATTTTATTATGAAGAATAAAAATATATTCTTTTAAGGGACGACATTGTCGTCCCAACAAAGTTTTTTAATAAAAAAAATACATTTTTTTCCTGATAATATGTTTTTTTTGAAATTAAATGAATCATCTTTATAGGGATGACATTGTCGTCCCTTCAAATAATGCCATGTCAGAACGTTGAATTTTCTTAGAAAAAGTCGTGCCACGTCAGCACTCTTTTAACGGGACGATTTTGTCGTCCCTTCAAAGATGGCAGTTGTTTAAAGGGACAAAGCGGAAGGGACGGCTTTATAGGGACGACCTGTCGTCCGTTTAAACTTTTATTGGGACGACAATGCCTTTGAAGGGACAACAAAATGTCGTCCCTTTAAACCTGTTTTCTTGTAGTGCATTGAGTGTGAACAGGCAAAATTTTTGAAAATCCAAGGGAAAAAAAAACTCACCATCAAAAAACTTGTGGTGATGTATAATATTTGTGAGAACGGCTCCAGGATGAAGAGAATTTACAGTTATATTCACCTGTTCTTCCTGTTGAAAAGGAAAAAAGATGGTTAATTGATCTGAATTGGCTAAGCATGAGAATTAAAAAAGACACTAAGGCAAAAAAGATGAAGTAATGTACTGCAGCATGGCCAATATGAAACAAATATATATTTGGCCAAAGTTATTCAGGAATGCAGGCAAATAGATAACTTATAAATCCTCAAGAATGAGCATGTATCTTTTTATTTCAATTGAATAAATTTTATTTTTCTTTTTTTTTTTTGATAATCAAGGGGATGGGGTTTAGAACTCAAAACCTCTCGGTCCCGAGGCCTCAACATTTACCACTAGGGCATGCCTCATCGGCAATTGCATAGATATATTTGTCTATATGTATGCATAAGAGCTTAGAGCGCGCTTTCATGCATGTGTAAAAATTTGAGGGATTATGTGAGGAAAGCTCGGCCGGGCAGAATACACATAGTTGATGGTGTCTGATCTACGAATTTGTGAGTAGTACATATATATAGTATAATTTTGTAAGTCGACCGACTTGATAAAAAACGATAGGGATACGGTGTCAGATAATGTGTTAGGCGGACGTGTCGTCCTTGAGAGAAATAAGGTAACTACTTTGGCATAGACCCGAGGATTGTTGCTCGAGGACTCAGCCCATAAGAGTTGCTCGTCTTCTTGATGAAAATGCACACAAAGAAGTGACTCCAATCCAAGTAAATCTAGGTCCTTGGAAAGACACCTCCATATCATAGAGAAGATTTAACAATGCCTAGTTTCTTGAACATATGTGCGCGAATAATTTTTAAAGATAGGCCTAAAAAACGTACCCATGCTAGGGTAGTGCAACACTACTTTTCAGTCACAGAAAATACCTTCAAAAGCTTTGCAAGCTCCTTGGAATGCAATATATTTGCGAGTTTTGAAACGCCATATGCATACAAAGTGTTGTAGCTGAAAAAGAAAATACAAAAACAGCTTGCAACTTATTGCGTCATATACAAATAGGTATGAAATCGGCTTTAATTTATCCGCTAATGGATACATAATGCATTACAGAAATGTAGTCAAAAGCAGGGAGCAGCATGTACACAGGGGCGCCCTTGGGTCCAAGGGGTCCATGGCCCGGAGTCCCCCAAAAATCAATGAATTTAAGGTTCCCATAAAATTTCGACCTAATATTATATATATACTGTATTTATATGAACAAGAAATGTATTACCTTAATGGTTAGCACTCTAATATGACACGAGATTTGGTTATGAATTTTGCTAGCTATAATAATTTTTGTTTTTTTAAACTAGGACTAGGAGTCAAATAAGTAGGTATTTTTCCTTCCAAACTCATGACTATCTCACACAGCATTTTTGTTTTATTTTTTTTTATACATATTTTTATTCTTTTTTTTCGAAGGCGCGAAAAAAAAAATCATTTTTGGTCGGCTAAATTTAAATTGAGACAAGTGACACCCTGCATGTTACTGAAGTTTGTTTGTTTTGTTTTGTTTTTTTTTTTTTTTTTTTTTTTTTTTTAGTTTTTGTTTTCTCTTATTTTTTATTTATTCAGTAAAACATTCTTGAAGGTCAATCATCAGGACAACTCTTTAAGATACAGGAATATATTTGTATGATAATAAAAAGGCATTCATAGTACAATTATATTTTTTTCGGTTTTGTATGGGTTGATATTTTTTTTTATAAAAAAAGCCGAAGCCTATTCGAATAGGTTGAGGGGCTGTTTTGGGTTTCCTACTTAGATTGGGGAGTAAGAGGTAAATACCTAAACTCCTACGTGGCTAGGTTACTTGGGTAAGGGGTTTTATGTATTATGAAATTAAGGCCAGCATCGCTGAGTAATAAAATAGGTAAGTTTTTCTCCAATATTTTCTAAAAAATGCTTGCTACTTACATTGGCGAGTGGAATAAGAATAAAAAACCGCTAGGGTTATAAGAACACTCTCAATTTCTTATTAGCTGAATTAGTTAATAAAAATATGTGTTCCCATTCACTTGACACTAAGGCTTTTCCAAAAAAAACATTTATTGTTATTTTTTTCAACTTTTAAAGGCTTGCGTGCTTTATAAGGGCATCTTGACCTTAAGCTGAAGTGTGGAGATTTGAATTCCGTAAATGAGGAATTTCTTTCAGTTTTTTAATATAATAGCAAGCCTATGACTTGAGTCACTAGGTTACCGGATTAAGATTTTCACTCATTTCGTGAGACAGGAGGAGTTGAGACCTTTATGGTTAGGGTTTAACCATTACACTTCCACCTCCGGGCACAACATGTATGTCATGACACCTAATACAAGGGGAAAATATACTTTGCTCCCTTGTGGTTTGACATATGAAGCGTTTAATTTTTGTGGTTTTCTATTATATGATTTGCCCTTATATGATTTGCCGCAAACCATACATAATAATTTTTAAATAAGAAGATAATATTTTGATAAAATATTATATGGGAAATGACATTTTACCTCCTTGTGGTTTTCCATACAAAACATTTTTACCCATGTGGTTTTTCTCACACAAAACATTTTACCCATTGTGGTTACATAGAAATTATGTATTGCGGCAAACCCGAAGGAGCAAATAATATAATAAAAAAACTACAGGAGGTTAAACGCTTCATATGTCCAAAAACCTCAAGGGGCAAAATGCTTTTTCCCCTTAAAACAACATAATGTGACGGCGATATAAGGACAAATTTATTTATGTTTTTCAAGGGGACCCATCATCACATTATTGACAACTCATGTTGTATTAATTGTTGTAACAACCCCATTGTGCCAATGGCATTAATGCTTTGGAAGACATGACTTTAGATGAAAACTATTTGCTCAAAATATAAAGGTGGGTTCTAAAGGCACATATCATTTTACTTTTGTGACTCTTTTCTCTTCCTAAGACTCGATTTATTACTTTTAAGACTACAATAATATTTTTATTGTTTTCTACTTTAAACACCACAAAAATAATAGCACAATTACTTCTTATACACAATTCTTAAAAAATACAAATAAGTCCTTGACTAATAAAAAATCAATCAACCACCATCTCCTTCATCCCTTCCACCAACACCATTCATCTCCACCACCATCTCGTTCTTCCCTTCCACCACCCATAAACACCTCCCACCCCTTCCTACCACAGTCCTAAACCCACAACCACCACCGTTTCCACCATTAATCTGCAAACTCCTTCAACCTACCAAACGTGCCACCGAACCCAACACACACCATATCCACCATTTCCTTCCTCTCCCTCACCTTCAACACCATAGCCCCCTTTCAGAAAGGAAAAAAAAAAAATGAAACCCGCCACCCTAAACCACCAAACCCGCCACCCTATATACCATTTTAAAGCTCCATGAAATCTATTATTTTGTGTTTACAAACCCAACTACAAGAATAATAACTCCTAATATAAATATAAAAAAATCACAGCTCCAACCACCATTTTTTCCGGCGAAATGCGAGAGATGGGAGGGGCGATTTACCATCTCCCCAGCCTCCCATCTCCGGTCAGTCCATTTCCTTCAACCCCGACTTGAATTTTCAAAGAAAAAAAAACACGTCGATTTGGGGATGGGGGGGAGCCGATTTGCTTATTTCACCCTTTCAATTTCGCGTTCTTCCATGTTTTGGTCCCTGCTTCTGCTGCTACTCCGACGACAGCCTTGCATAATGGCCGCCGGCGGATTCCACCAACTGGACAAGAAGAAGATATCTTGAATAGGGTTGATAGTAAACTGAAAAGAGGAGGAGGAGGGAGGCTGGAGATGGAAGTGGAAGAGAGGGGATGGGGTGATTTACTGGTTGTAGAGGATGGGGGATGGGGGAGCCGATTTGCAGCGGGAGGGCGGCGGCGGCGGCTGCGGCTGCAAGAGGGTGTGGGGTGAAGATGAATTAGGGTTTTGGTTTGGGGAAGAAGAGAGTGTTGTTGAGTATAATTAGTTGTTTTGGAGTTTTAATAAGTGTAGGGACTAAAATGTAGTTATTTCATTTTTGTTTTTTTATGTTGTGTATTGAGTAATAATGTGGTGCCTAAAAGTAAAAAAAATATATTCATTTAATGGGTGCCGAAAGTAATTAGACGTGTGCCTTTAGAACCCACCAATATAAATTGTATCATTGCAAAAAAAAAAAAAAAAAACACACACACACACATATATATATATAAGTCATCCTACATTTTTAGATTCATAAAAATGTAAGAGCCGATGAAGCATTACCTTGATGGTAAAATCTTAGGTCTCAGGACCAATAGGTCTTGGGTTCAAGCCTCTCTTGGTGCAAAAAAAAAACACCTAAGGTTGTTGGAACTTGATTACCTTTGTTTATCACTTATATGGTCAAAATCAACTCCTCTGTACACGAACCGGTAGGCTTCTGATGAAACATTTACTATCCTCCCTTCTTTTTGGCATTCCCTTGCTGTGTTTTTCATGTTTTCCAACAACATATTGGTCAAAAGAAAATGTCCTACAAATAAATAGAAAACATATAAATGAAGAAAAAGAAGATGTTGTGTGTGCCATAAAATCTCCATTTGCTAGAATAATCTTTAATTTACACGGAGAATCAACTATAAAGTACATCTACTAAAAAGTCTTCCTCTTCTACTCATCCCTCTACAAAAACTAAGATGAGTGTGAATACCAGTCTGAAAATCGACTTTTATAAAGTACTATCTCTGTTCAAAAATATAAGTCATTCTACAGTTTTAGAATTGTCTCACAATATAAGTCATTCTACATTACCAATGCAACATTTATTACCCTTTTCTCTATCTTACCACTAATTTATTATCAAGTCAACCATTTTTCATTCCTTAACAACTATTGCATTAATAATAGTCAAGGTGCATTTTAGACATTAACCTTCAAATTTATGACATTCAAACACTTTCTTAATCAGTGTGAAAATCTCTAAGATGACTTATATTTTGGGACGGAGGTAGTATAAGTCATCCTACATTTTTAGATTCGTCCCACAATATAAGTCATTCTACGTTACCAATGCATCATTTATTACTCTTTTCTCTATCTTACCCATAATTTATTATCAATCCAATAACTTCTCATTGCTTAACAATTACGGCATTAATGATAGTCAAAGGGGCATTTCAGACATTAACCTTCAAATTTAAGACATCCAAACACTTTCTTAATCTGTGTGAAAATCTCTAAGATGACTTATATTTTGGGACGGGGATAGTATGTGCGAGTTTAAAAAGTATTCGCACGGAAATTTGAGTGAGTGTCATGCCCCACTGGCCCGTATGGGTCCCACTGGTTGAGTGCATATACTTGACATTTTAATCGGGTTTTAAGCGTGGTATCATAATCGGTACTACTCTCTTCAGGTGTACACCATTTTTACACCCAACTTGTGGTTGTGATTTTTCAAGCTTTTTGTTGATATAAAAAATATAAGAAGACCTTCCTTAATGTTTATAGCTTTTAGGAGAGCCCAGTAAGCGATTGATCTTTAACATTAGTATCGAGCCAAAGGTCTCGAGTTCGAACTGGCTATAAACATTATTATTTCCCCATTTATATTGTGCGCGTGATCGTGTGTTGGCCTCTTTGTTATTGGAGCTAGTTTGCTCGGTGAGCTATTGGAGCCTAGTTTGCTCAGTCGCCTAATTGGCTTAGCCTTGTTATAGGCCCTAGTTTGCTCAGTCGCCTAATTTGGCTTAGCCTTTGTTATAGCCCACACTGACTGGGGAGTGTTGATATAAGAAATATAAGAAGACCTTCCTTAATGTACCTATAGCTTTTAGGAGAACTGGTAAGCGCTTGATCTTTATCACTTTTTTTAATCGTTTTACAAGTGAAAAACACGTAGTGAGATGATGATGGTGTAAAAATGATGTAGACTTGAGGGAGTAACTCTATCACTCGTGCATTTTAAAGGTCCTTCAAGAAAATGCATAAGAAACTAAATAGACAAGAAAAAGAAAAAAAAGAAAAGAAAGAACATACCTAAATGGTTAGTGGCAAATTGCATTTCTATCCCATCTGCTGAAAGTGCGAACGGCGTTCCCATAATCCCTGCATTGTTACTTCAAAAAGCAGTAGACATGTTTTCAAATCGAAAAAAAAAAAAAAAAAAAAAAAAAAAAAAAGACCAAAAAGGGGGAAATATTAAGAAAGGGAATGCAGAATAAATTAATTCGCCAGGAAAATTACTACTGAACATGTCCAGAATCTTACATGAGCAGGTTTAGAGGAAGGCCTAAGGAATTGTATTGAGATGCAAAAGATCTCACAGATGCCAAAGAGCTCACATCCAACTCCATAACATCAATTTTAGCATTAGGGATCTCTTCAAGTATTTTTTCTTTTACTTTTTCGCCTTTATCCACATTACGCACAGCCATAATTACATGAACACCCCTCAATGCTAGGACACGGGTTGTCTCTGCTCCGATACCACTTGATGCCCCTTAAATAAGTGAAATGAAGTAAAAACAGAAGTACCGATTAGTGAAAGAATAGCTATGAAACATGATAGGAATATGTTAAATTATCATGTGTCTCAAAAACATAAACATAAGTTGTATTTGGGAAGGGGAGGGGGGTTGTGAGTCCGGATCAACACAAGGCATATACAAGCACGTAAAATTCACATTTAAGGTCCCCAATTCATATATACTACTCCTAATATATCATGGATTAAATTTTACTTGGCGTGATTGGTTTGTCTGATACACATTGTCTTTGAGTCACAATATGTGACCAGACACACTCTATTATCAATTCAGTATTCTAAAAATCGGTCCAGGCGGCCGCCTAGGCGGTCCCTGGCCGTCTCGATTCTACCCCAGACGGCCATATCTAGGCGGTTTGCTCCTAGGCGGTCCAGGCGTCTAGGGCTTCCAAAAAAGAGCGTGATGTCGGAGTTGAACAAGTAGAAGACTTGGGGAATGAGATTAAAGATTGGATTTGAGAGTCTTGAGTTCTTACTTCTTACACTTGTTTTAACATAATCTCACGTGCTTTTTTTACTTTAATTAGTCTTTTGACACATTTACTTGATGTTTATGCTTTATGATATATCGATTTATGCTGGACAACCATTGTATTATTTAAAAAGTTAAAAACACCCGAAGGCGCCAATAAGGCATTAGCCCAATGGTAATCACTGAGGTTTATAACCTGAAGGTTTTGGGTTCGGGTCCAATGGGGACAAAAAGTGTGTGTGTGTTTATAAATTAAAAAAAAAAACAAAAAACACCCCGGTGCCGTCCAGGCGCCCCGGGCGATAGGCGCGTCATGACCACCCGACTATGTGTGTATAAAAAAAACAAAAAACACCCCGGCCGTCCAGGGGATAGGCGCGTCATGACCACCCGACTACCGCCTAGCGTTACTTAATGCTAAAAGGTAATTACAGTCCAAATTTACAGCCAAATTATATTAAAATAATAACAATCCCAACTTAAATTGCATAAAATCTTTTTTTAAAGGCATAAAATGAAACCTTCATACTCTCCGGTCATGGTCCTCATACCACTTATACTCGCCGGCGATAAGGCCTAAAACGATACTTTTGTCCAAGATTTTTTATGATAAATATTTTCTCTTGCATGTAACAATTGTAATATTTTTTGATTGCATTTATATATTTGACCGACTTTCCTAAAACCGATTCTCACCAAACAGCTATGAAAAGTCGGATTTTGGTTTCAGACAATGTCGATTCTAGTGTGATGCATCGGCACAGTCGGTGTGGTTAAAAGTTAAAAAAAAAAGGACCCAAAACAACTTTAAAACTAACATTTATAACAAACCTATCAAATTGCATACGATTAGGAATAGAAAAAGAAAGGAAAATTTGAAAACCAAGAAAGAAAGAAACTAACCTGTAACAATAGCAGTGAAGGCAGAACCATCAATTCCATGAGTAACTTGTTCAACTGTTGAGCGAGGGGAGAAAGCCGGTTGGACCTTTTTGCCATGGGAACCACATTTAAGCCGGCCGGTGAAATCAAAATCAGGTATTATCCTTTCAATAATCTCTTGATTGTACTTGACCGAGAGACAAATGGACAAAGCAGAGCCAGAGCAAGAGAAATGGTCCACTACTTTGACCAAAATTTGAACAATATTTCAACCGAAACGACAGGTTCAAAATAGAATCACAGTCGATAGTATGACTCGTGTTTCATGCTTTTGTCCTCTCTAATGCCAGTGCCAGAGCTTGTGGGGAAAGTTGCAAGTTTTCATATTACATGTCGACCGAAAAAGATATCCCCCGTGATTACGTGATCAATAGTCATTTTTTTAAATTTTACTTTTATTTTTTTCGTAAAATGAAATGTTAATACACGCACCTTTAATTTGCCCCAAGCTGGACTTGAAGTCTAATCTCTTGCAACGTTATACTCTAGTGATAACCACTAAAGCGATGTCTTGTTGACACGTGATCAATAGTGAATACTACGTTACTTGATCCCAATTACATCTCATAGTTACTCTTTTTCTTAATTAAAAAAAAATCATCTCATTTTCAACCATCAAGCCCGGAGATGTGTTGTCATATGTGATCACATTTGTCAAAGAATGAGGAGATGTTCTGTTTGCAAGATTTTGATATACATAATCTTGCAAATAACTTGGAACAGATCTATTTCTACTAGATCTCCTTTGATGTTGCACAGTAAAAGTATCTTGATGAACAAGAGTATCACCGTGTGACTGATCATCTGTAGGATCATGATTCTCTAGTGCACCAATAGATGAATTAATAGGTTCTGAATGTGCTTAAGGGCAATGGTAGACACAAAGAATCATCAGAAGAAAGGTTAGTAGAATCAAAAAATGGAAAAGACTGTTCATGGAATACTACATCTCTAGAAACAGACACGGATCTGTTTGTGAGATTTAGTACTTGGAATCCTTTGATATGAGGTTCATAGCCTAGGAACACAGAAGGGTTGCTCCAAGGATCAAAATTACCCCTGCCCTGCACTTGAGTTGAGACAAAACAAAAACAACCAAAAATTCTCAAATTCTCATAACAAGGAGCTTTGTTATATAATGGATGATATGGTGTCTTGTTATCAAGTTAAGGTGAATGAGTGACATTGATTGATAAACAACATGCTTGACACAATGGCCCCAATAATCTAATGGCACATTTAATTGAAATCTTTATGCTTTTGCAACATTTAGAATGTGCTGATGCTTTATTTCAATCAAGCCATTCTGCCGGGGTGTCCTAACACATGCTTTCTGGTGTACTATGCCTTTCAATCTATAAAATGCTTTCATATTAAACTCACCCCATGATCTGATCTAACTGTTTTAACACATTTATCATATTGATTTTGAACAAAAATGCAGAATTGTTGCAGTAAAGAATCAGCTTCTGATTTTGCTTTCATAAGAAATAACCAAGTGAATCTACTAAAATCATCAACAATTGAAAGAAAATAGTATTCACCATCCACAGTAGGTACCCTGTTAGGGCCCCAAATATCCACATGAATTAGATCAAAACATGAAACAGAAGTAGAAATGCTGACAGGAAACTTAGGTTTCCTTTGTTTAGCTAAAGGACAATCAATACAAGAATGTTTAGGAACTGTAATAGTGACATCTAGGCTCTTAAAAGCTTTCATTCTATCTATTGAAGGATGCCTTAACCTAGCATGCCACAACAAAGAATCTGAACTATTACAAGATTGACAAACATTATTGACAGCAGAAGCAGATTGTTGTGGATCAGAAGGTAATACGTAGAGTCCATTTTTTAAACCAGCTATACCAATCTTCCTCAAAGTTGGGTGCTCTTGCAACAAACAACCATTAGGACTAAAAGAAACAAATTGAAACTAGTTTCCTCACATATATCAAATTGAAATTGAAACTAAGTATGCAAAACACATTGTGTAAAACTATAAAGGCATTGATCTTCACCTTTCCAATGTTTGTGATACTGATGTGCCATTTGGTAATTTAATAGTGAGATTAGACAACGGATTAATATCAAACATATGTGAAACAAAAAAGGATATAGCTCTAGAATCAAGAATCCAATGATTTGGACTACCAGAAATACCTTGACTTTGAGTGCTAGAACCAGATGCCATCATCACAGCATTACACTGATTATTGGCTGGTTTGAGCCCTTGAATGAGAGACAATAGATGATCATACTGAGATTGAGTAATAGGTGCTGAATCAGTGGATTGCTCGTCATTGTGTGAATAATTGGTTTCTGACATGCCCCCAGTATCATCAAGATTGACATTGTTTGCCATAGGACCTACTCCCCTGCCATATCCCTTCAAATTTGGTGGATAACCAAATTTCTCATAACATTTGTCCACAATATGGCCTTCTTTGCCACAGAAAGTGCATTGAGGTCTCTTTCTATTGGTCTGACCTCTACCATTACCTCTACCTTGGCCCCTTCCTTGGTTATAATTTTGATTTTGAAATCTTGCCTGTGTTACAGCATTGGAATAACCATCATCTTGAACATCTTGACTAGTTTGAGAAGTAAAAGCCATAGAATCTGCATTTGAATTTGTGTAATTCATCTATTGCTCATGATTCAAAGCCATGACAAAGGTTGTTTTCACATCTGGAAGAGGTAAATTCATCAAGACTGTGACTTACGTTACTGAAGTTCCCATTAAGACCTTTCAGAAACCTGGTGGTATATGCATTTCCATAGTATTCTCTAATAATTGGTAGGGTAGCACATGTACAATGGGGAACATGCCTTAACAACAAATATTGATCACATGGGGCTTTCAGTATAGTGAAATAATCTATGACAGACATATTAGCTTGTTTTACCTTATCTATTTCTTCCTCAATGTTGGATAATCGATAAACAGTTCTTCTACTAAACCTATCCTGCAAGTCAAGTCAAATCTCCCTTGCAGTATCAAAGAACATTACACTCTATGCAATAGCAGGCAATAGCAGGAACCATAGAGTTTATCAGCCAAGAAACAACCAAATCATTCGTCTACAACCAATCTTGAAATGCCATGTCATTAACTTCTGGAATTGGAGAAGAACCATCAACAAAAGCAACTTTACCATGAGAAGAAAGACATTTGGAAATGGCACGCTTCCAATGAAGAAAATTTCCAGCTCCTCGAAGCAAAGGTTGTACCAAAATGAGACTAGGATTGTCATTATGATTGTGCTGATTATTCTGATTGTTCGCAGCAGGTTGAACAGTTTGATCAACCATGGAGAACCAAGAATATGAATCAGAAAAAAAAAACTGAGAAATTGATCAAGAACTAAAGGAATTCAGAGTACTAGCGCGAATTTTGCTCTGATACCATGTTAAATTTGTAAAGAAACATGAATTTGAACTAGAAAACCGTGAAATCAAACTGAACTAGAAACTTCATCATGAATAAGATGAAGATAACTAACTTTTGAATTATGGAAAGAGCGGGAAAACGAATGAGAGCTTGTTTACATTAATTGATTATCCAAAATTACAATTGGAACTTCTAATCTAACTTTTGAACTCTCAGCTGCTATTAATTATAGTGAAGGATTGAACTCAATTCGACGGTTGTAACAAACTGACCACCTTCAAATAAAAGTTGCATTAAGGACATGAAATATTGGACCGGACTAAAATACCCCTGTTTATAATAAACGGCAGATTTTATCACACAAATCGTTAATCCAACATATCCCTACTCGAGGATATGATCAACGATCATCGATTTTGATCGTGGACAAGATTAACTGATTAGATTTAATTTGGCACGGAGAAAAGGTTGCGAAGTCGAATTCTCAACGATGGACAAAAAGTTGAGGTACAAGTAAACTTTATTTTCCTGCTTGCGAGTGATTGAATTGGATTTAGAGAAGCAAATGGTTTTGAATTTCAGTACGGGATAAAGAGGACGGTTTGGGGTATCTTTTTCTTCGTTGATAAGAATATAGATTTATGTTGAAAAAAATGGAGGGTTGTCTTGAATTTATAAGAAGTGCTATAGCCGGCACTTGCAAACATTGTTCTCAAAATGCACATAAGAAATCGTGATTCTTTGTAATTTTTCTCTGTTGGGACTTTTAATTCCCTCGCTATTAGTGTACCCAATGACATGTAGCTTTGGAGCAATCTAATATGGAATTTGACCGCATTTTCAAACCTCCTATTTTCTCAAATTTATTGCTCTATATGAAATACTTTGTAATTTAGAGAAATTTGTTGCTATGTTCGTATCTACCATGCTTTTTGTTGAATGTTCGGTGTATTTGTAGCGACTCTTTGATCGACTTGTATGTGAAATATTTGGATAACCGTGATGCTCGAATGGTGTTTGATGAAATTTCTGTGAAGAATCTTGTGTGTGTCAATGCACTTTTGTCGAGTTATGCGAGGCCAAGATGTTGGATCACGACTTGGATTGGTCCTCTAAATGCCGATGAGAAACTTGGGATTTGGATAACTTACTTTGGAAAAATTAGTTATAGATCCATCTTTCTCTAATATAGTAAGCTTTAATCCAACTTGGATATTCTTGAAGCATTGGTTTCTTATACACGTTTATAGAATGGACATCTTGAGATCAATTTCATTTTTCATTTGCTACTGACTCGGGGATCCAGGCAAGAAAAGGTGCATCTAATGCATATTTTCAAAGATTAAGAATGTTCGAATTTTTGCAATAGTAGTTAGGAGGAAGCTTCCATGGGCGCATTGGGTTGGATTAAGCCTTAAATGAGCCTTATATGAGCCAGATATGTGTGCCTTGAAGTAGTCACTTGAATTAAGCCTTAAATGAGCACGATCATCGATATCACATTAATAATCGATATTGTATCCCTTATATGATAATTTTGTTAGTGATATTGTATGCCTTATATGAGCCTTATATGAGCCATATATGATATTGTGTCCTTGAATTAAGCCTTAAATGAGCCAGATATATGTGCCGTGAAGTAGTCACTAGAATTAAGCCTTAAATGAGGCTAGCATGGGAGAATCAAGAAGGTATTCTGTTTGAAATGAGCAGTTATGTCTTCATTTTGTTTGACTCAAATGTGTGTGTAAACTTGGATTTTGATATGTTTTTGGTGTGCAACTTTCTCGATTCTGTAATACAAGAAAATGGTGATGAAGTTATACAAGCCTTCATAAGCCTAATGCAACTCCTGCAAAGAAGAAGAAACAAAAGCAAATTGCATGATTATGGAATTCAAAGGCGGCAAAATTGTCGAGTCTAGATACCTTGTTAAAGAAACCGGAGCCTCACGACGGAGGTAATTCACCGAACTAAAGCGGTAATAGACATGCCTCTTGGTTCGGATGATGAAAGAAACATGGGAACGATTGTTTAATGCTTATGTCTGCTGCAAGAGAAAGCCGATTGGCATGGTGGCGTAATGTGATTGAACCCAAGAACAAGAAGAGGCCTAAAAGAAATGATCCTAAAGAAAAGTAGTATCGAAACATGCTCAAAAAAGAAGTAAATATGAGTGCTTGAAGCTGTAAGAAGACATTTGATTCATATCAAGGACTTGGGGACATAGACCTTGGAACAAAAATCGAAATGAGAGTCATTTTGAGCGTGATCTCGATACTGCGTCATCGATCATCTTCATATCGCGTCTTGTGATCATCGATACTCACGATCTGTGTGCCTTAATGCAATAGATAGGCTAGTTCATAGGCTTACTATGTGCCTTGGTGTCTTTGAGGTTTTGATCTACATTGTATCATCATGTAATAGATAGGCCTAGTTCATTGGCTTCTTGAACTTGTAATTCATCACCTTGTGAATTCCGGGCATGATAATTTAGTTCTTTGAACTTGAATATCCTTCTTATAATTTGACTGATAGTTCAGACTGTTTCACACTTGTATTGTTCTTATATGTATTACCTTTTAGTCTGATGTACCTATTGTACTAAATCTATAGTCTGTTGTATTGAACTTCTATGTATTACCTTTTAGTCTGATGTACTTTTTAGGCTTAATTCAAGTGATTAACTACTGAACCTGCATTTTATAAACACCACACCTTAATTAAGTTAATCTATGCTATTCCTTTTATTAATCAAAACCACATAAACTTGACATAGGCTTAATAGTTAATCACTTGAATTAAGCCTTAAATGAGCCTTATATGAGCCAGCTTTGTGTGCCTTGAAGTAGTCACTTGAATTAAGCTTTAAATGAGCACGATCATCGACATCATATCTTTATCATATCGATTGCGATCGTCATCGACATCGTCATTGTGTTAGTGTAAATGCTGCGATTAAATTCGGTTTTCAAATACTACGTCGAAAAGGTATCAAACGCGGTCTCAAAATGAAGATAAAAAAAAATGAACTTTGATGAAACAATTTTGATGATCGGTGTTCTAAATCAAAAGTTACGGTCGTTTATAAGAAAAAACGCTCTGGTTAATACACATATTTTTTCGTCTTTCAAAATATACGTCGGAAGGGTATCGTATTTGGGCTCAAATTGAAGAGCAAAAAAACATGAATTTTGGTGAAAAAATTTCGATGATCGGAGTTGTAAATCAAAAGTTACGAGTGTTTGAAAAAAGAAAAAGAAAACATATAAACAGCTACAGTAAAATATCATATATGCAAACAATACCACTGAAGCTACGCGCGCGTCTCATAAAGGATAATTTTGTCCGTCTGAAATTGTTTGTCCTTTTTGCAACTAAAAAAATGCGTGTGTCCTATTTATTCATTTTGTACCAAAAAAGGACTTTTGCCTAGTTATCTCTTAATTATTTTACTTATCGCCTAAGACTCTACACCCTATATATTTGTCCTCTCCATTCCGTTGAAGCAAGACAATACAATTACTTTTACAATTATTCTATCATGGTATCGGAGCCCTCAGACCAACGTCTTTCGTTTGGGTGGGGGTTCGTAATCTACACCCATCATCTTTTATTTTTATTTTTTCGTTATTAAAAATATCCCAAATAAATTTCCACGGTTACGTCCTCCAATCTACACCGCTGCGTCCTCTGTTCCTCCATGGATTGCTGATTCTTTGAGTGTTCGCCTTACAACTGCTTCCACGAATTATTCTAAGTCCGGCCTTCAACCTCGATCTGGTGGAACCAGGTGGGATGGGCTTTGACCCAGAATTATTGATGGCTTTTGAGGAATTAGATGCCTGCGCCGCCGACTTCGTTGCCTGCTAATGCTGAGGGTCCAGCTTTCGAAGAGAAAAGCACTGCCGATATGTCACGTGCCTTTTTTTTTTCTTTCTTTTTTTGCTACCATCTCTGGCTCCCTTTGCATCACCACCGACTACTCTTTTCCTCTCATTTATTGATATACTCTCATCTTTTTATTATCAATTCCAAATTTTATTAAGTTTTTTTTCAAAGGTATAACCCTCCGTTCCACATTTTATTAAGTTTTTTTCTTACTTAAGGTACACCCCTCCATGCCTTTTGTTTACATTTATTTTGTTAGGGTACAAACTCCACTCCTTTTATAACGTTTTGTCTCACTCATGTGTTGGTCGTATGAATGACCACACATCCAAACTTTTTCTTTTTATCCCCTTTTCTCCTTTTTTTATTTTTGTTTCCCTCCCAGTATTCCTTTTTTTATGACTCCTCCATATCTTAGAGTCATCCAGCTATCGTCTTGGTTTTTTAGGGTATATCCCTCCAACTATTTCCTAGGATCTATTCCTCCAACTGTTCCCCTTTAGGGTATATCCCTCGGCCTTTTCTCTCCCTCTTTCCAGCTTTTTGAGTCATCCCTTGCAGGTTCCAGCAAGCAGTATCGTGTTGTGAAACTGTTGTTGCCGTTTGATTTGGAGAAGCTTGTTGCCGACATCAGTGAGGCAATCTTCATGTTCATTGCATTACCATGAGATTGCGGGGGTGTGTTGAGAATACTCTAGAAGATCTCGCATAATCCACATAATAATAATAGAATATTTTGTATTAATTATTTTACTTATTGCCTAAGACTCTACACCATATATATTTATACTCTCCACTCTGTTGAAGCAAGGCAATACAATTACTTTTATAATTATTCTATCATTATAGAAATGAAAATGAAGGAAAAAGTACTGCTAAAAAAAATGAAGAAAAACGTAATAAACGTTTAAGATGAGTCATATATTATGAGGCAAAATCAATAAGTCATACGTAAAATGGAAGATGTTACTGGGCAATTGTAGATTCTAGTACCAAAAAAAAAAAAAACAAACAAACCACCATCCATTACATTGTCAAAAGCCATAGTAAGTAACCATCAAAATAGGAACATTATAACTTGAGAATCTTGTAAAAGGATGAAAGACAAAGAAACCGCAAGAAAATTACCATGGGTTATCTACTTGGGATCTGTCAAATTCAAACTAAATTCCCATAATTTCTTTGCCAATTCCGCATCGCTTGCAAAATCACTCGGTTTAGCAATATTGCAGTCACAAAAGTATTCTCCACTAATTCCTTCAACCTGTGGATTCAATGCTACATAGCACTGAGTAGCCGCACCCTGCAGGAGAAGAACAACATCAGAGATGAGAATTATATTCAGACAGCATGATTCAAAACCATGTGTAAGGTTTAACCCGAATCAAAACAGATCCAATACCTGTGCCACATTTTTTAACAAATACTTCCCGATGCTTTTCATAAGGCCTGCAAGAAAAAACGAATACCAAAATGTTGATTTACAAAGAGATGGAGTAGGCAGAAGGAAAGAAAAAAAAATTCAATAAAAAGACCAAAAACTTGCCATCTAGAAACGAGTTGTGATGCATAAGATTTGTGGCAACGAGTCCAGGATGAAGAGAATTCACGGTTATATTCACCTCTTCTTCCTGTTAAATAGTAGAAAGATGGTTACTCTGTGTTCTGCTAAGGATGATAAATTAATAAATACACGAGGTAAAGAAGAAATATAATGCAGCATATGGTATGGCCCTTTTGAAACCGATCTTCAGCCTAAGTTATGCAGCAAACCATCGCCTCGACAACTAGCTTTACGAGGAATAAATTTGCACGAAGATAGGTAACTTATAAATCCTCAAGAATGAGCATCTTTTCTTTCTTTTGGATATAACATGTATGTATGTATGTGATTATGTCTGTGTGTGTTTTTGTGTGTGTGTGGGGGGGGGTTGGGGAAAGCTGTGGGCTAATCGAGCCTATAATCGTGCATAACTTTTCAAATACAGAAATTACCTTAAAGCGCTTTGTAAGCTCCTTGGCATGCAATATATTTGCGAGTTTTGAAACGCCATATGCATATAAAGTTTTGTAGCTGAAAAAAAAGAGAGAGCATATATGTAGATGAAAATAAGATTGTACAAGAAAAACAGAAAGGGCGGGTTGTTGAACTTGATTACCTTGGTTCATCACTTATTAGGTCAAAATAAATTCCTTTATATGCAAACTTGTGGGCTTCTGATGAAACAATCACTATTCTACCTTCTTTATGGCAATCATTTGCAGTGTTTTTCATATTTTCTAACAACAAATTGATCAAGAGAAATTGGCCTGCAAATACACAAACAAAGCTACTTTCTTATGTTGCTGTTATATATAGATTCCTTGCATGAGGGGAAAAAAAGAAATTTCTAGGAAGGCCTTTAACTGAACCACATCTAACTTACTGTGTCATCATACCTATCACAGCTGAAATTCGAGTGTAATAATCAACTAATATAAAAATCACGTGTGCGTACTCTGGAATTTTCAAAGACGGTTTTCAAGAAAGTGCGGCAGTAAAAGGGTTCCTTCCAGGCAATGGCATAAAAAAAAAAGTCAGGAAAAAAAGAAAGAAGAGAAATACCTAAATAGTTGGTGGCAAATTGCATTTCTATCCCGTCTGCTGAAAGTTCAAACGGGGTTGCCATAATCCCTGCATTGTTACTACCAGAAGCAGAGTAGACATGTTTTCGAATAGGAAAACAGATCAAAGCCAGCAAGCAAGCAAAAAAAGAACAGAGAGAATGCAACATGAAAGTAGAAGATCACATGAGCCGTCAAAGTAAATGGCAGTAATCTCGTATGAATAATCTTACATCAGCAAATTGAGAGGAAGACCCAGGGAGTCGTATTTAGATGCAAAATTCCTCACAGAAGCCAAAGAGCTCACATCCAACTCCATAACATCAATCTTAGCATCAGGGGTCTCTTTAAGTATGCTTTCTTTTACTTTTTCGCCTTTATCCACGTTACGCACAGCCATAATTACATGAACACCACGCAATGCCAGGACACGGGTTGTCTCTGCTCCGATACCACTTGATGCCCCTTAGATAAGACGAAAGAAGAATAAACAGAAAAACAGATTATTAAAAGAGCACCTACAAAACACGGTAGGAATTCTTTACTATCTCTTCGTAAAGTTCAGATTCTTAGAATAACACTTAACACATTTCAACAGAATCTTTGTCCACAATGTTATGACTTGGCCAACAAGAAAGATTTGTCGTGACTATCGTCGATTCTCTCCTACGATATGTACACTAAAAGAAAGATTGCCCCTAAGGAGTTTGGACCATCATAATGCACATAAATAAAAGCCAATGAAAAAGTACAACATGTGTACACTACGAATTAATGTTGATAGTCACTTTCCAATTTACATCTTCTAAAAGCTTAACTTGTCAACAGATAATTCAAGGGCTCCAAATAGGAAGTAATGTATGCCGGTCGGGCCAATCGGTGTCACTCGATGGCTCCCTTGTGATAGCATGTTCAGACAGTGCACTGTTAATGGCACCACAGTTGATCTACAGGTGCACCACACTTAACAAAAAATTCGACTTCCAGAATTGAGTTTTGTGTATAAATTCAACTCTGAAGAGATCGAATGTCACTGTAGTGTCACAAAAGTAGATTGAGTGCGTGCTGGTGTCCTTTCAAACATCATGTTTGGACAACACACTGGCTTTACTTTGTTCGTTTAAGTATTTAAATAAAAACGACGAAATAAAGTATTCTCAGCTTAGTTACTTTTATCTTCATAATACATAAAAAATCATTTTATTCGACATAAATCAAAATAACAGCTTACCCAAAATTTACTAAATTACAAAAAATGAATTAATTTATATCCATATGTATAGTATATCTAAGTTTAGTAAGTTGTATGGATACATATACGCGAGTACGGGATACATAGAACATCGTTTTCGAAAAACATAGGATACATGTACGAAGGGCATTTTGGTAAATATTGAAAATATGAATACCAAACTATACATAAGAAAACTATAAGGTCAAACAATAAATATTCAAATATGGTTTTCTTAATTTTCGATACTCAATTTTCAATATGGTTCTTCATTTCACAAGTTACGGATACGCATATGCGAATCCGGAATCCATTCCATACTCAGAGATATATCTTAAGGTGTGTAACCTAAGTTTCCGATGTGTATCAGTGTCGGATAAACGTATCGGATATGAGATAAGCTACCATTACCATACGGTAGTTCCCAACAAAGATGAAGGACAAAGTAATGCAAGTTGACCAATAATTAAATTCCTAAAACTAACAATCAAAGAAATCAAACCAAAAGATTCAGCAGAACTGAAAGTAACTTCTTACACTTTTTTAACAAAGCCATCAAATTGCAGGAAAAAAAAGAATACAAAAATTGAAAAAAAAAACAGTAAGAAAGAAAGAAACTAACCGGTAACAATAGCAGTGAGGGCAGAGCCATCAATTCCTTGAGTAACTTGTTCAGCTGTGGATCGAGCAGAGAAACCGGATGGACCTTTTTGCCATGGGAACCACATTTTAAAACCGGTGAAATCAAATCAGGTATTATCCTTTCAACAATCTCTTGATTATACTTGAGCGAGAGACAAATGGACAAAGTAAAGTGAAATTAACAGTATTATAGCTTAGAACAAAATACGATCTACTATATTTCGACTGAAACGACAGATTCAAAATAGGAATCACAGTCCACATCTCTGACTCTTTTGGATAAACAGTAGTGTAAATAAATCGTCCGCTCTTTGACAAAAATACCATCTGTTTTTCAACCGAAACGATAGAGTCAAAAATAGGAATCCCAATCACGGTCGGCCATTCTCACGGAAAATTCTATCTTATGGCCTCTTTACTAGAGAAATATTTATGTGGCAGTATCTGAACCACACAATTTTCACACACGGGCATTGTGTATTTTACTTCAGAAAATTGTGTGGTCCCAAAATCTGCCAGTATGATTTGCGCTTCTATTAGGAGTCGCTACAAGTAGAAACGACCCCATTCTCACTCTTTTTTAATTTGCTTGCTTTCCGTAAAGGCGTTGCTTGCGGGAGGAGTCGTCATAATCCCGTGTTTTGTTTTTTAATAAATATATTTTATTTCTCTACCAAAATTGACCGTTCAACGCATATAGGCATTGACCGGAATATTTTTATACGATGAGTCTTCGTGTGTATTGATCTGTTGATGTAACACATGTGTAAAAGAAGACAAAATATTGGTTCTTCTGTCCTATTTTATTAGTCTTGTTTGACTTTTCACACAGATTAAGAAAATTGTAGTTAATATTTTAAATCTTATTAAATAATCCAATATTTTTACATTTATAGTCTTTAAATAGTTGTTGGAGAATTTAATGTTCCCCCGTTTTTATTGTAAATATTGTTAAGAGTGAAAGGAATTTAAAGAAATTTAACATTTATGATTTTTTTTTTTGTCCTTCTGGCCTCTTCCATTTTTTTTTAATAACTGTCTCGATTATTTCAGAAAAGAATGAGTAATAATACAGAAAATGGAGAATTCTCGACCCTGAAATATCAAAGCAAATGACAATGAAAAATATGTTCAGAATCAAAATTTAAATAGTTACCATAGGTTAAAATGGTTCAGCAATGAGTGGGGCACCATGGAAATTGCAGTAGATATATGACAATGAATACAAATGGACGCATATTTGGCTCTATCCATACCCTATTTATCATAACTTTTTCTACATAAATATATCTTACTCATTATTCTTTTGCATACAAATTCTTTTACTCATACCCTTTCTATATGAATATCCATAGATATTTGATTTCGTACAAAATTGAACATCAAAATTTCAAGAACACAAAGTTGTAAACCAGAACGGTTGCATTAAGTATACAATTAAGTGCTAAATTTTCAATGAAATAGCTGGTCCGAGAGGATGATCACCTGTGGCTGGATCGAGACACGCCTGGACTCCTACGGAGGAGGCAAAGAGTGGGGAATTTTCCGCAATGGGCGAAAGCCTGACGGAGCGATGCAATGAATGTGTAATCCAACAACATTATTATTCGAAATCGTTAAAAGATGAATGTTAACACAAAACATAAAGTTTGAAGGAAAAGAATATTGATGATACGCAGTAAACGTAACCCTGTCAACCATTGATCGAAATACTGGTTATGATTATAATGTGTTGGACACAAAACAAGATTCATCATAAAAAAAAATAGAACAATATATAGAGAGAACAATCTAGCATTTGTCTGCTCCGGTTAGTGGCGGATTTGGGGTATGGTTCGGAAAGAGTGCGTAATAGGAAGAAAGTGTAATACTACGTCATAGTTCCAAAATATAAGTCATCCTAGTTGTTTTTCACATGATTAAGTAAGTGGTTGAATGTCATAAATATGATGGTTAATGTCTAAAATTCCCCTTGACATTATTAATGTAATAGTTGTTAAATAATGGAAAGTGGGTGGATTGATAATAAATTAGGGGTAAAATAAAGAAATAAGTAATAAATGTTGCATTAGTAATATAAAATAAAATGACTTATATTGTGAAACGAATCTAAACATGTACTCATATTTTGGAACGGAGGTAGTATAATGAGACTAAGATTTCCTAAATACGTTGATTTTTATTAAAGTTTTCTTTTGTTTTCTATGTTTAATGGTTAAAATTGTATGCATTTGATTAAATCTAGAATATTCTGTATTAAAGTTGATTAGTTTTCTTATTGATTTACGTTAATTGTGATCGATCTCATTCTAGAATGGCAATTTTTTTGGTGGTCCGGCCTCAATTATTACTTGGTGGTCCGGAACCAATAAAATTTCTTCAAATTTCTTGTTAAATAATGTCCATTTATTGTTAAATTTCTTTAAATGTTCCTCTCTCTTTACAATATTTACAGTAAAAAGTGGGTAGCATTAAATGCTCCAAAACCTACTTAAAGGACATAAATGTAAAAATATTGGATCATTAAATACGATTCAAAGAATTAACTACAATTTTCTTAATCTGTGTGAAAAATCAAACGAGACTAACAAAATGGGACGGAGGAAGTAGTAAATATCATATAAATATAAAATCATACTCCCATAGTTTTTTTATCTCATCACATTTTAATTTACTTTTTTAATTATACATCATTTTATATTTTTGATGCATCATTTATTATTTTTTCCTCCTTTACCAATAAAGCATTTACATCTCCAATAAAAGAAATACATTTCCAATATCAAAAAACTCAATTACCAACAAAGTATTCACATCTCCAACAAAAAAAATACATTTTCAATACTATATTTTAGACATATTAATTACTTTATTAATTTATATGATTCTTCTCTCTACGACATATAAATAAAAACGGAGGGAGTACTAAATAATATAGCGTATAGCGGGACGAGATGGTATTATGATGGGTAAAATGTAATATTCATTCTCTAACCAATCTGATGCGAGTTTTGCAAAATCAAATTCATATCTTTCCTACCCTGAAAAATAACGAATATGATGGATATCCACCGAGTTGGATCGAAATTGTCATCGACACCTCAGATCATCTTCCATTCAAAACAAAAGCATAATGATGTAATGCGAAAAGTAAAAACTCGATCCAATCCAAAGAATGAGATTTCATCAATAGAATTACCTGATGGGTTCTTTATACAAGTAAAATTAAACACCCCATATGCAATAAAAATAAAAAACCAAAAAAAAAATATCCGGTTTTTTTTCCCAAACAAAAAACAGTTTGAAAGTGCAAGATACGCGGCCTCTAAAAGTTGTACATTTTTGTCCTTCTTAACCATGTGTTACTACACATGTTACTACATGTTTGTCATTCTCAACCATTTTAGATTAAAACTTGTCCTTTACGACCTTTAACATAAAAAAAATTACTGAAAACAACATAGTGAATTTTATCAAGCCCCGTATTTGGAATATAAAAAGGAAAGGTGATATAGAAAAGAAAATTCACTAACTTTCAATCAAACTACTCAATCAGAGAATAGAACAAGGCTTTCCAAGACATTAGTTGCCCCAACGAGGTCTTCCATAAGAGTTCTTTTCAAACGTTTATAACAGCCGAACTCTTTATAATCGGCGAACTCATCCTCATCAATAAAATGTCTTTTGAAAAGTTTATCAGAGCTGAACTCAAACTCTTTTATCGCACATTTGTTACCGAGATCAACCGCAACAATATAACTCTTTTTTGTAGAATCATAATACATCTCTTTTATCCATTCACCATCATCATCATCATCATCATCATTATAATACACTTCAATTATCAGTCTTCCGCCAATGCTAAATCCTAAGATATTCAATTTGGGCGGGGCCCATGAATAAAAATCAGGGTCATTAGGATAAAAACGAGAGAGGGAGCATTTGCAGGAGAACTTTTTCCACTCTACCTGTCCATCAGGATTCTTCTCCAACACTAATAGGTACATCTTTGTCTTTCTGGATGTGGAATAGTTATCGGAGCAATCATATAATACAACCGCAAGAGAATCATTTTTGTTAAAAATACCATGAATTTGTGACGAAGAAAACTTGTGGAAGGTTTTAGGCAATTCAATCTTGCTAAACACTTCATCTTTCAAGTCTAAGCAAAGCAAATAATCTTTCTTTCCTTCTTCTTTCTCTTTTATGCACCAATACAAGCACCCGAGGACACAAGCAACCTTATCATCCCAAAAAGATATATCAATTTTGAGAGAGATGTCTACTACACTCTTCCATTTACCACTCTTGAGGCTGTATATTTCAACTTTTGTGGTGTGGATTTCAACTCTTTTTATGTCGGGTGTAATAATCCTAAGCACCTTATAATCGTCCTCCACCTCAGAATACCCTAAATCAATTCGTATCCTAAAACCGTATTTACCTTCCATCTGACGAATTAAATCTGCATAGCATGAAGACTTCACCTCCAACTTCCTATACTTGCGAATGAACGGGTTAATTAAGTAGATACCATAACCATCCCGACTCTCATCCGTTAAACAAACCAATCCCTTACGAGCACATATGAATCTCTTTTCGGGTCTATGACCGATTTTGAACATGAAAGAGAAATGTTCTGGAGAAGGACTGGTTAGAAGATGATTATCTTTGACGAGCCCAAATGAATATGATTCATCGTTGGTGAAGAAGATATAATAACGGGAAGGATCAGAAACGGAGCGGGAGAGGTGGAGGGAGATGAAAGAGACGCTTTTGATAATACAATACCATACCTTACGGACGCCTGTCGATCGAATTAGGGTTTTCACCGGCAGCCTCGACAGTATGTCCATCACCAATACTTCCGGCAGATCATCAAACGACGTAGTATTAGACTCCATGTTTTTGTTCAATGTATCTTTTGATGAGGAAGGCTGCTTATATATTGGAAACAAAATAAAAAAAGAGTCGGTGAAAGGTTTTTTTTTTTTTTTAGTTTTATTTTTTATTTTCGAATTAATTAGGGTTTTCACCGGCAGCCTCGAGAGTATGTCCATCACCAATAAATTTTTTTTTTTTGGTTTGAAAGGTGAATTCTTTTAAAAGAGGAACACAATTAGATTTTAACCGGTTTTCATGCATAATAATATATGGGATTTGATAGGGAAATTTATTTAAAAGGTGCAGAGGTGATGATTCGCAAAGAACTTTATTTGAGTGATTTAAGTTAAAGGGTTTGATTTTGTGTGTAAAATGAAGGGTTTTAGATGAAGAACAGCTTTTAAATGAAGAGAGGTTAACTGCCAAAGTCTTTTTAAATGAAGGCGCGATTTGATATATCTTTATTTATACCAAATTTTCAAAGATATTAGTACAAGGAAAACAATAATTACGAAATTATTTTTCCCCAAACATCGAAGCGAAATTACCACGTATAGTGGACATATTTAGTTTAGTAATCGCTCGATTTTTTTTATAGCTACGACCTACGATCGAAGAATAGGGGTGTAAAACGGGCCGAGTAGCTTGATGCTTGCTTCGTCCAAATTCTCGCTCAAATATGATTTAACCGAATTTGAGCAGAACTCGAGTAGTTCAACAAAATTAACGAGTCAAATTCAAACACTTGAAAGCTCGACTCGAAAAGTTTTAGAGCTTTATCGAACATTATTGTGTTGTATTAATATTATGTATTCTTTTGTAATTTTTTACGAGCCGATTTCGAGAACATTACCGCTTAACCTTTATTCGGTCTGTTTGAGCTCTAGTTCGAACTTGAAAGTGTTCAAAATTTCATCGAACATAATCAAACCGAACTCGATTATTATTAAAAACTCAATCGAGTCAATCTTGAACGTTTTTTCCCTTGTTCAAACAAATTCGAGTCGAGTTCGCAATGTTTTTTCTTTTCAAAAATAAATGTTCATTTAAAAATAGATATTCATCTATATTGCATCTATTTTCTTTTAACAAACAAATATCTCCACCTCAATTATAGATTTAATTTGGATTTCATTTAGATTATTACGGAAACATAATTTCAAGGCTATATTTAAATGTTTCTCAAAAAAAAAAAAAAGGCTATGTTTAAATAAGTGTAGACTGGCCTCAAACTTTATTCATTCATATGCTACTTTTTCGGTCGTAGTTTGTTTTTCTCTTTGGGGGAAAGGACAGAAGGACATGAAAATTCGAAAATGGAGATCTAAGGACATTTCTCATTTTGGATGATTAAAAAAGATAAAATTAAAATCGATGGACGGAAATACCCATGGTTGTTTTTTTTTTTGTTTTTTTTTTTGGTTGCAAATTGTCATAAATGAGGGAATCGTTTATTTGATTTATTGCAGTCATAAATGCGGGAATCATTGTTGCGCCTAAATTTAATTACAAATAAAAAGTGTACTGGCAAAAAAAAATATAGTAATATATAAAGAACTAATAACAATCAATAAAATATAGCTACAATAAAAAGAATAAAGATACACATTACACATGTAGTAAAACTAGAAAAATGTAGTTACATATAGAAAAAAAATGTATTTGTCAAAAAAATATAGAAAAATGTAGTTACAACCAATATACAAAGAAGTACTCCCTCCGTTTTTTTTTATCTCATTACATTTCAGTTTTTTCCAATTTTTATTTATCTGTCGTTTACATTTCCAATGCAAAGATTTATTATTTTTCTTCCTTTACCAATAAAATATTTACATCTCCAATAAAAAACACAATTCCAATACTAAAAACTCCTTTACCAACAAAACATTTACATCTCCAATAAAAAAATACATTTCCAATACACATATTAATTACTTTCTTAATCTGTGTGATTCTTCTCTCTGCGACATATATATAAAAACGGAGGGAGTACTCACTAGTAAGTCGTAATTGTAACTGTATGTTGGAAATGATAATTCTTATCTCATTGTTACTTCACGTGTTACTGTTACTTCACTTGTAATTTTTACTACATGTTGAAAATTATCATTCTTATTGCATTGTTACTTCATGTGTTATTGTTATTTCATTTGTAATTTTTACTATATTTTGAAATTATCATTCTTATTGTATTATTATTTCTTATGCTATCAATTCATCACTCGTATATATATATATATATATATATATATATATATATATATATATATATATATATATATAGTTGTAACTGAAGCGTACTAATGATTGTGATTTTTGTTTTTACATTGTATAAAAGATTTGGGAAGATTCAATTTCCTATAATTACTTCTCCTTTAATTGCCAGGATTTAATTCCCCTTATTTACTCATCCTTCCGAAATTATTAAATAGGGGTATTATCGTAACTCTAAAATAATTTTGTCCTTATTAATCATGTGTGTATTTCTAGCCTGATTTATAAGCGAATGTGTCTTTCTTGGCAAAAATCTAACGTTAGTATGGATTTTAACCCCAAAAAATTTTTTTTTTTTTTTTTTTGTTTTTGGTTAGATACCCGTGCATTATCGTGGGTTTTTGATTAATCTTCATATTAAAGTTGATTAGTTTCCCTATTGATTTAGGTTAATTGTGATCGATTTCATTCTAGAATATACTATATTTATGTTTCACCATTAACTATCTATTTTTATTTCGTATTAGTAATTATGTTGAAAGAGTTAGCAGTGGGGGCCATCATACGAAAGAAGAGTCGACTTTGCAGCACGACTCGGGTCGAACTCTGGATTAGTCGGACTAGTGGGTTCGGATACCGGGGCTTTAAGCAACCCCGAGTAAAAGTCGAGGCTTCTGCGCAGCACGACTCGGGTCGAACTACGAATTAGTCGATCGTTTTAGTGGGTTCAGGATACAGGGCTTTAAGCAAAAAAAAAAATAAAAAATATATATATATATATATATATATATATATATATATATATATATATATATATATATATATAAGTCATAAATAATATAACATATGGCGGAGCGGGCCGGGATGGCAAAATGTAAATATCCATACCCTACAGAACCCTACCCAATTCGAGTTTTTCAAAATCAAATCCATATATTCCTTACCCTTAAAAATAACGGGTAGGGTGGATATCAACTGGGTTTGATCAAAATTGTCATCTTAGACTAGTGCTGTTAATGAGCCGGGTCGAACCGATTATCAGTTGTTCAAGCTATGTTCGTTTAATAAACGAAGAGAAAAATATGTTCAAGCTTTATTCGTTAAGGCAACGAGCTTGTTCGCGAACATTTTCTTAATAAACGAACAAAAAATTATAGTAATAAAAACATAATGACAACTCTATCAATATTCTATAAAATCACTCTAGAGTATCTATTAGATTAAGAGATGTGTTGAACAATATAAAGTGTTAATTATGTACCCCCCCCCAACAACTTAAGCTTTTGGGAGAGATGATAGTTCAACATGGTATCATAACCACCCTTTTAATGTGCAAGTGTTGGGCCTCTTGTTGGCCCTATACACCTCTTTATAGGCACAGACTTAAGGGGGTGTGTTGAATTATATAAAATATTAATTATCTACCTCCCCAACAGCTTAAGCCTTTGGGAGAGTGATAGGTCAACAAGATGTCTTATCATCTTATGAGTTAAAGTTAAGTTGTACATTGATTTATCTATATAAGCAGGTTCGCGAAAATAATCAAACGTTCACGAGCAAGTTTGTGTTCGTTCGTTTAAAAAATGAGCTTAAAATCTTGTTCAAACCGGTTCGTTAAGCTAAACAAACGAACGAGTACAAATACTAATGAGTCGAATACGATCTTATTCGTGGATGGCTCTGTTCATTTAACAAGAGACACCTCATAGCATCTTCATTCAAAACAAAAGCATGATGATGTAATGCAAAAAGTAAAAACACGATCCAATCCAAAAAGTGAGATTTCATCAATAGAATTACCGGATGGTTTCTTTATATAAGTAAAAGTAAACAACCCATATGCAATAATAGAAAAAACCAAAAAAAAGTCCGATTTTTTTTTTTCCAACCTCAAAACAATTTGAAAGTGCAAGATACGTAGCCTCTAAAAGTATAAACAATTATTATAAAAAAAAATTACTGAAAACAACTTACTGAATTTTATCAAGCCCTTTATGCATCGGTTCCAAATGACCTTGGGCGGTTGCCTGCCTTTGCTCAGAGACTGCTCTAGGAACACCTTCATTTTTCCAGAAACTCTCTAAATATGATACTTTTGAAAAGGTTTTTTTAAATAAAATAACACTTAAATTAATTTTATAGGAAGAAGACATTTTATCAAAGGACATCTACTATTATGTTGGCAAATGTGTAATAATCAGTCATTGAGAATTTTTTGGGTTATATGTTGCTTGGTGAATCAATTGAAATTATTAATAAATAACATTTGTCTACCGTCACATCAAAAGAACAATAGATTAATAAATAATATCATTCCAATTGCCTTAAAAAAAATTAAAGCACCATGAAAATTGCACTAATATAATGAAACCGATATAGCAAAAAATAAAATAGAAAATTCTATGAAAATAGAAATTATTATTATTATTATTAAAAAGGAAAAGTCATTTGGAAAGATCGAAAAAGAAAAGGATTTTTTTTTTTACTAACTTCCAATCAAACTACTCAATCAGAGAATAGAACAAGGTTTTCCAAGACATTAGTAGCACAAACAACCTTATCAATAACAGGTGTTTCGAAATGTGTATCAAATCTGAACCCATACTCTTTTATGGCACGTTTGTTATCGAGATCAACTGCAACCATATAACTCTTTCCTGTAAAACCTTCATAATCATCAACAGAATGCACTTCAAATATAATTCTTCCACCAATGCTAAATCCTAAGATATTCCATTGGGGCGGGTACTCAGCGTCCTTAGGATAAAGAAGAGATGCGGAGCATGTGTAGGAGAACTCTTTCCAATGTACCTGTCCATCAAGATTCTTCTCCAACACTAATAGGCAAATATTTTTCTTACTGGATGCGTAATATTTATCGGGGTAATCATATAATATAACCGCTAGAGAATCATTTTTGTTAAAAGTATCACGACGTACTTGTGACGGAGAAAGCTTGTGGGCAATTCAATCTTGCTAAATACTTCATCTTTCAAGTCGAAGCAAAGCAAATAATCGTCCTCCATCTCAGAATACCCAAAATCAACTCGTATCCTAAAACCGTATTTATCTTTCGACCCACGAATTAAATCTTCATAGCATGAAGACTTTAAACCCAAGTTACCCAACTTCCTATACTTGCGAATGAACGGATTAATTAAGTAGATACCATAACCATCACAACTATGATCCGTTAAACAAACCAATCCCTTAAGAGCACATATGAAACTCTTTACGGGTGTAAGACCGATTTTGAACTTGAAAAAGAAATGTTCCGGAGAAGGACTGGTTAGAAGATGATTATCTTTGACGAGCCCAAATGAATTAGGGTTTTCACCGGCAGCCTCGACAGTATGTCCATCACCAATACTTCCGGCAGATCATCAAATGACGTAGTATTAGACTCCATTTTTTATTCAATGTATCTTTTGATGAGGAAGGCTGTTTGCCCGAGAATTGTTTTTAAAGAGGAACAGAATTAGATTTTAACCGGTTTTCATGCATAATATATGGGATTTGATATATCTTTATTTAAACCAAAATTTTCAAGGATATTACAAGGAAAACAATGATTACGATTAATTTCTTCCGTTCACCGAAATTCACACGTATAGTGGACATATTTCGTTTAATTAGTAATTACTCGATTTTTTTTTTTTTTTTTTATAAATGTTTTTTTAGTAGCTACGATTGAATGAAGAATAGGGGTGTAAAACAAGTCGAACAGCTCGATGCTTGCTTCGTAAAATTTTCGCTCAAATATGATTTTTAACCGAATTCGGACGGAGCTGAGTAGTTCATCAAAATTAACGAGTCAAATTCAAACACATGAAAGCTTGACAAGAAAAGTTTTTCAGCTTTATCGAATATTATTGTGCTGTATTAATACATGTATTCTTCTATAATTTTTACGAGCCATTCGAGAACATTAACATTTTTCGATTTGTGTGAGCTCTAGTTCGAGTGCTTAAAATTTCATCGAACATAATCAAACCGAACTCGATTATAATTAAAACTCAATCGAGTCAATCTTGAACATTCTTTTCCTTGTTCAAACAAATTCGAGTCGAGTTCAAACGTCAATGTATTTTTTTTCCGAAAAGAAAAACATGTTCATTTAAAAATAGATATTCATCTATACTGCATCTATTTTTCTTTTAACAAATAAATATCTCCCCCTCAATTATAGATTTAATCGTGGCATCCGGCAGGGTGATCCCTTATCACATTTCCTTTTCATCCTTTGTGCTGAGGGTCTTTCTACGCTTATTCATAAGGCAGTTGTGGAGGGGGACTTGGAGGGGATTTCTTTTGGCAGTCATGGGGAGGTGTCACTGTCACATCTATTGTGGTGACGGTCTCCGCTTTTTCAATACTTCTGAGGCCGGGGCTGAGGTGGTCAGGGCCATTTTGGCTCACTATGAGCTGTTGTCAGGTTAATTTATTAACACGCACAAATCAAGCTTATTCTTCAGCAAGCTGGTGTCGGATGTAGACAAGAAGGATGTTATTCGGGTCTTGGGTGTGCTGCTTGGCATAGGCACTGAGAAATATTTAGGGCTGCCTTTTATGATTGGGAGGTCTAAGCGGCAAGTATTTCAATATATTGAAGATCGAGTGCGGAAAAAGCTCAGTGGTTGCAAGGATAAATTTCTTTCGCCGGCGGCTCGGGAGACCCTTATCAAGCGTGTGTTGCAGGCAATTCCAACGTATGTGATGCAATGCTTCCTTATTCCCAGGGCTTGATTGATACGATTGAGTCTTTGATTATGCGGTTCTTTTGGGGAGGCACTGGGGATAAGCGCAATATTCATTGGAAAATGTGGGAAGTGTGTACTATATATGTCCAAGGATATGGGGGGCTTGGCTTCTGCAATCTCAAATGTTTTAATCTAGCGCTTCTGGCTAAGCAGGTGTGGCGGGTGCTCAATATCCCGCACACTTTGGCGAGTCGGGTCCTCCAGGCGAAATGTTTCAGCCAGAGCAATGTGCAACATACGCCGGTTGGGTCTAGGCCGTCTTGGCGTAGTATGCTTTAGGGTCGGGATCTCCTGGCACGAAGTCTACATTGGCGGGTAGGGGATGGCGCTACGATCAATATCTATTCAGATGCATGGCTTCCCCTGCCACACTCCTTTAGGGTAGGTTCGCCTGCTCTCCCTCTGGATGCCAAGGTTCAGTCACTTTTTACCCCCAACATGTGTTCTTGGGACAGGGACTTGGTCCAGACTTCTTTTTATCCGCATGAAGCTCAGGCTATACTTAGCATCCATTTGCATGTGGGGCCGCACTCGGATGATATCATTTGGCACTATGACCCACGTGGGCATTATTCGTTGAAGTTGGGCTATCGGCTGGCTACCCAGCTTCACCATATCTTGTTGCTACAGTCTCGGCCGTCGACAGCGGGTCCACCGGATGGAGTCTGGCGCCAGATTTGGTCCTTGCCAATTCGTCCGCTCATAGCACACTTTCTGCGGAGATGTCTGCACGACTGCTTATCGGTTGGGGAGTCACTGAGGAGACGAGACATGAGTAGTGGTGTTTGCGAATTATGTGGGCGTGTTTTGGAGTATCTTATGCATTCATTGTTCCACTACGCAATCCCTCGAGCTGTGTGGGATAGGGTGATGGATAGAGCCCTTGTAGAGGGTCTTAGGCGGAGCACGGATTTCCGATCACTGCCAGAGTACCTTTTCTCTACATGTGATGAGGCTCGACTGGCAACCCTAGTTACTACTTTGTGGTATATCTGGAAGGCGAGGTGTGCATGGTTGTTTGGCGGTCAGGCTGTAGATATTGGCAAACTTGTTGCGACTGCGGAGTCTGATGCTCGGGAATATGCAGATCTATTATGTTCCCCCCCCCTCCGTGAGCTGGCTAGTACATCATGACCTACCAAATGGCAACCGCATGCTGGAGGCCATGTCAAGATAAATGTGGATGCGGCGCTCTTTGTGGAAATGTGTGCTTACGGGGCCGTGATTCAGGGGTCAGATGGCCTATTATTATGTGCTTGCTCGGGCAGATTGGGCAGAATTTGCGAAGCTTAGTGCTATTTACAAGGGCCTCCTTGTGGCCCGTGAGTGGGGGTATCATTCGGTATGTCTGGAGTCCGACTCCCTTTCGTGCATACAATGTCTTGATCGGCGGTGACGACCTATCTTCTAGGTTATGCTGTTCGAGATTGTTTTGCATTTAGCTAGTTTTTATGACTCTCTTGTTTTCCTTTGTCAAGAGATCCGAGCAATCCAATTTCAACTCTTAAATTTCAAGAAGAAGCTTAACTTTATTTAGGCTTTGTGGATTGGGACTCTTTGCCCCCTGAACGCGTTCTTGTTGTTTGTATTTTTTATTCATTATAATAATAATGTTGATGGTGAAATGATTGGTCAGAAATTATAATATGATAATAAAATTTATAAAATAATAGTAAATAAGATAGTGAAATGAATAAAAAAAACTTAGTTTGAACGTGAATGGTATGCAAAATAGACACCGATGATAAAGGTTTGATAGGATCCTTAACTGTTTTATGAACAAATAAATAAATAAATAAAACCAGATTGAGTTCTTTACAGCTATATAAAAAATGGTTGAATCAAAGCCAAAGAGCCCATTTAGTTCCGTTCCGAGAGTTTCGTGAATAATAATTAATCAAAGAATAGCTATTAATGGTAAAGTTTATAAAGATGCTCGGGCACATTTTTTTTACTGAAAAAGTTTTATAGTACATGATATTGAACCGGCACACTCTGCCTCAAAAGCAAAGTTATCTCTGTATCACCTCAACTTATTTACAGTTATATAAATATAAATCAGATAATTAAAAAAGGAATTAAGTAATTTTTTTTAGAAGTATTATTATGTATTTTTGGCAATCAAATTGGTTGTAATGATCATTTTCGGTGGAAAAAAAAAATCGGTGTATTTCTTTATTTGTTTTTGTAAAATTTGGTGCTTGTATCACCATTGTTGAGGCATCTTATACTGTATCACTTGAGGCCAAGGTTTGATAGGATTCTATTATTCTATACAATAACAAACACAAACAAAAATAAAAAACAAAAAGCAACAACCACCACCACCACCAGAAGGCAAAGAGAATATGTAAAGCAGCATAGGACCACACCAAGATAAGATTCATTAGGAAATACAGCACAATAATTTACACACAAACTTCATGGCTAAAAAACAGAGAGTTCAAACACAGTTGAGAGAAGGTGACGACGCCGACGCCGACGCCGCAAATACATTCCATACTTTTAAACAGCGGGGAAAATATTGCATAACAGGAGGTACAAACACAACAATAAGAAAGAAAAAAAAGAAAAAGCTTAAGACTTGGAACAACAGCTGAAAACAAAGCCTTCTTTTTCTTAATTTCAACCCCTGTTCTTGAAAGGAATGGCTCTGATCACAAGCACATGGTACGCCGCAGCCAGAGCAGCTCCAATGAATGGTCCAACCCAGAAGATCCACTACAAAAACACAATAGCAACATGCAATGCGTTATGATTGATGTTAATACGCACTTATTGATCAATAGTTCATAAATGTAGTGTGTGTCCAAAGTTAAAAGGTTTTGCATTGTCTTGATTGTTTTCGTAACAACTTTTATCATAATATCAAGAGCCCCGTTTCTGAAAGATCAATCTAAAATGCTAGAAAATCCCCAAGAGGATGTGTAAGTAAGCTTACATGATCATCCCATCCAATGTCCTTGTTGAAAATAATAGCAGCGCCAAGGCTCCTAGCAGGGTTGATACCAGTTCCAGTAATGGGGATGGTGGCCAAGTGAACCAAGAAAACTGCGAATCCAATGGGAAGTGGTGCCAAAATCTACAACAACAAAAAAAAAAAAATCGAAACGGAACACAAAAGTGAGTGAATTCCCCTCTAATTGAACCCACAAACAACAAATTCCACCTTCACCTAAGATCAAAGAGTTTACAACCACCAAAGGTAAGAGACAAATTTCCCTTCTTTTTTTGTCCCAAATCCAGTTCATAGGGTCCAAAGTGGATTAGGTCATGTGGGTTCACCATATTAAACAACAAGTATATCCAAGTGGATTTGTTACCCATACACCCCACCCCCACCCCACCCCACAACCCCCATAATAAAAAAAAGGGACTTGCCAGAGATGATAATATATTTTATCTAGACATTCCATGTTATGATGATAAAGTTGATTTGGGACCACAAACACTCATGCCTTATGTTTAAGGCTTTTTTAAATTTCATCCTCCATGTTTAAACTTGACATGTTTGGTCTCACCTTTGTAAAATAGACCTAATTCTAACAAAAGATAAGGATAATGAACTTAGTATGACAAATTTAAGGAAGAAAACATACAGGAACATGTGAGTCTCTAGCATTCCTCTTAGCATCAGTAGCAGAGAAAACAGTGTACACAAGAACAAAGGTACCAATAATCTCAGCACCAAGGCCATCACCCTTGGTGTATCCAGGTGCAACAAAATTGGCACCACCATTGTGCTGCTCATAAGGCCCTTTCTGAAAACCTTTGACAATTCCAGCACCACAGATTGCACCAAGGCATTGCATCACTATATAGAAGATAGCCCTTGTCAAGGACAGTTTCCTTGCCAAAAACAAGCCAAAAGTCACAGCTGGATTGATATGGCCTCCTGTTTAAAGTTTAAAACACAAAAACAAAAGAGGGTCCTCAGTCCCTTCAAAGAAAAGACAACAAAACACAGATCTGACCCTAAAAGAGTACAAATTAAACTGCAAATTACCAGAAAGATCTATGTTGAAGATCAAGAACAGATCTTTTTATCTTTAGTGTGCGGGGGCACATAGGGAAAGAGAGAGAAAGAGAGAGATGAAAAAAGGGTTGCTAACCTGAGACACCAGCAGTGCAATAGACAAGAGCAAAGATCATACCACCAAATGCCCAAGCAATTCCTTGAATACCCACAGTTTTACACTTGTTATCATTTCGGACAACCCCCATAACAGTCAAGACAGTGATGTACAAGAACAAGAGGGTAGCCATGAACTCAGCAATACCAGCTCTGTAAAAAGACCATGAGGATAATTCCCCTGGCTCAAACAAAGGTGCTGGTGGTGCTTCTTTGTAATCCTTATCTGTTTGAGCAGCTATTCCCAAAGGTTGTCTTTCATTGAACTTGTTTGCTCCAAGGCTAACATCTTCTTCTTTCGCTTCTGCCATTTTTTCCTTAATTGATTTCTTCTTTCCCTCAAACTCAAACTCAAACTCAAACTCAGACGAGCACTTTCCCTTTCACTTTATCTTGCAATTGGACACTGCTAAAGCTGGAAAAAGGTAGTGTAGTGATGCACTGAAATGGGATACAGGGCGAGCTGCTTTTTATAATGTTTATGAAGTGTTTAGGATAGACAATGCTAAGTTGGCAAATACTTTAAAAATTTGAGGAAATTCATATCCATATGATATTTTTTTAGTTTAAAAAGTCGCAACCCAAATAAAAAAAGACAGAAAAAATATAACCAAAACAAAAATGTAATGTTACTGCCAGAATTACAGACACAACATATTTTTACATCATTATTATAATATGGAACTTATTATTAATGATGTGGATCTATTAGAATCAAGAATGCAAAAGTATGTTATATCACTTGATATGGCTAAAAGATTATAGCGGTAGCATTACCGATAAATGACTTTATCTCGAACAAGATAAGCATCTAGCCCAAAATGCTTCACTCTAGAATGAAAAACATGATTATGAGCTAGGGGTATTGCTCCAGATTGTCACGTCAAATAGTCAAATATGTAGCTCATACAAGACATTAAGTAGCCATTGTGTTTTAGATGTTTCATTCATCAATGTTATGCACTCAGATTCACTACTAGAGCGTGACACCACCCGTTGTTTCTTGGAGGACCAAGACATCAATGATCATGCTAAGTAAATGCAATAGAACCCATAAATGTTCCATCAACCTTAGCACAACCCCAGCCAGCATCACTAAAGCCATTGATGTGGAGTGGCTAAGAGGGCTTGAAATGAAAACCATAGTAAAGAGTGCCTTTGATGTAACATAGTAACGTTTGACATGTTGCCAGTGACTCACAGTAGTAGATTTCATATGTTGGCTCAGTGAATAGACTGCAAATGCCAGAGTTGGCCTTGTAAATATAAGGTATTGCAATGAACCTATGGTATTTTGTACAATGTTGGATATGTCATAAGTGTTTAGGATGGTTGTGTCTTAGAGGAAACCACCATAGGTGTATTCACAAGACTTCAGATTATGAAAGTCTAACTTCTTCAGCACTTTTTGTGCATCTACGTGTTAAGACATGATCGGTCTTGTCTAAGTGTCCAATCTCATTTGGCATGAATTTTATAATTGGTAAGTCGAACGTCAGTATCGTAAGGATATGAGGTTAAATACTATAAAACAATATATACTTGGTTTAAGTCAACAATACAAGAAGATTAAGTGAATTCTAAAAGTAACATAAACTAAAATGGTGTGAAAAAATATATAAAAGGTGCTAGCCAAGACAATGTGAGTTGAAGTGAATATTACTTATAGTTTCTTGAGAAATGACATTAACCTATCAACCTTCCAATAATGATCTGGTGTGAGTTAATAGTGCAAACCTCTAATCTAGTAGTTGTCTCGTATACCGGACACACAACTACTTTATGCCTCCCCCACGTCCTTAACAAAGATGTGATTCTACTGGTTTAGCATGATTAAACACTCCAGTTACGTACACAAGCTATAAACCCAACTTAGGAAATCGAGTTTGTGTCAATGGGTGATTTTATCTATTGGTCTCTTTACCGCTTTTCCCACAAATATAATCTTCATTTGATATCAACTACGTGCGTGGGCGCCACTTTACTTCTCTCAATTGGCTTGGGATTAGCTCTTTGTTTGGAGTGGGGATTAAAAAACCAAATCCTAATAAAATAAGGATGAAGGAAACAAATCCCGTTTAATTGATTTATCTCATTAATATATAATATATTATATTAAATATATTGCTAAACATATATATATATATATATAATATATTATATTAAATATATTGCTAAACATATATATATATATATATATATATATATATATATATCCAATAATAATACATAATAATATAATAACATGATTAATTAATTTGCCAAATACAAATATCATACATATGCATTATTAGCGCCGCATCATATAGATTGTGGATATTTAATTAATCTATATAATTAATATCTTATATTATTTATTTATAATAAATAAATACTACTATATTAATTTATCACTATAACACTTTATAGTCGGGATAAATGATTCATCATTTGTTTATCACTATAACCACAATTTAATTCCGGGTCGTTGTTCATATGTGTGTGACCCGACAGATTTCTGAATATGTTGACCGTAAGCATAAAGTACATTTACCAAAATACCCTTCACACCTAACGATTATAATCATTGTCTAGCAACACGTCATGACCATCAACCATTGGAAGAGTAAAGTGCATTGACTACAACCTTTAATGTGGAACAATTTTCGTGTAAATTGAATCCTATCGCAGTTATAATATCTATACAGTCATACCTCGAGTGTCAAAATATTAACGACCATATATTATACTATGGATATTCTATTCTCTCGAAGGAACACTGACGTGGCTTTTTCTAGTGCTATACCAGTCCTTAACCGACAGTGTATCGGGTCAAACTGTAGTGCTAGTATGGTGAGTCAGAGTGTCGAATCCTCAGGGAATTTGGTAATTCTTTTAAGTGTGGTTAAACACCAAAGAAATTCATTATTAACTCGATCTAAACATGCAATTTTATACATGAGATCACTCTTATTCTACTTAACATAAAATAAATGCGTAATTTAAAAGTTATTCTAATATAATATATATAGATATATAAATATATATAGATGTACATAGATTGCAAAATATATATATATATAGATATAAATATATAGATACCAATATATTTATAGAACTAGACGAGATAAGTTTATAGAACTAGCCAAAGTTTATATAATTGAATTATACGATCTTTTCCAAGTAAGCGGAATGTGCTCGATCTTTCCTTTTATATTAGGTCCAATTGAGTAAATGAAGCGGTGCACTCACGAGGTTAACAATTCCTCCTCACACACGAGCGTATGAAATTGTCATATGTCATTGTCATCAGTTCAATCTCCACAACTGCCCCATGCTAATCTCAGTTAGTCTGAACAGGTACCGAGTACAAATCTACCCCGGATAAAAGAGGTTATTCCGTTTGTCAGACGGCCGATGTTATTCAAAAGGCTCCGGTTGTCAGGCGGATCGATTTAACTTTCCGGTGTTAGTTTCAATTAAACTGTTGATTTTAACATTATTACGATCTCGAGCACAATTTTAATAAGATTAATCTTTTCCAAGACAAATATGCCCCCGGGTAGGAAATAGGATTCCGTAGTCACGCTTTACGCACGGCCAATTTTACCCTCCGGTTTTTCTATCTTTTATCTCATATCCTAACTTCTCTGGTCAGTTCATCGTTAGGTTATATGGTGCGATTCATCTTGGTTAATTACGTCAATCCGAATATTATCAATACGTTACAGAATAGAAAAAGATTCAATTAACTCAATTTTTATCAATTTTAATTAGACAGCATTCCTTTACCGAAAAGATCGAAATAAAACGATTACATAACTTTGGCTAGTTATTAGAGTTAGCCTAAAAACATTATAACAACGAAAAAGATAAAAACAAACATAAATACTTAAGAAAATTTACCGATTACAAATGCTGAATCAGAGTTGTATTCTTCCGGACATTACATCGACTTCAACAACACCGAACTTCCGATAATTTCTAGAGCATTACAACGATACTACGATATTATTATTTTTGGCTTAAGGCCTATTTACAAACTACTACTAAAAAAGAAAATAAGAGGAGAAGATATATATATATAGAGTAGATATATATATATTGGTACATTCCGCTCTGTTTGCAAATGAGCTCTTTATATAGAAGTGAATTCCTTGGCGGACGGCCGAGAACAAGCGGACCAGTCCGGTGTAATGATGGCTTCCACCTCCTTGATCACTCAAGATGTGCGAGGATTATATAATTATAATTATAATTTATATATAGCTTATAAAATTCATATCTCAAGTTCTGGATCTCCAAAAATCATGATTCAAGAGGCATCGGAAAGCTCTCGGGAAAATCTACAACTTTCGTGAAGGACTCTTCTTCAGATAATGTCGTTTTGATGAGCCATTCGTTTGTCGAAGATATTTCTCGATTACCACTTAATCGAATCGATTAGCCACTTGACCACTTCGATTGACCACTTGACCACTTAAGCAATTCGATTGACCATTTAAGCTCGTGACATTCTCTAAATCCTTCCAGAGATATGATTATACTTCAACATGTATGATTCTCGGGGTTTCGCTTATAAACTGCAATAAAATACCACAAATACCCACGTAAATCTGACATGACACTCCGATTTACTAAAATCGGTACAAAATGATAACTTTTTACTATTATTACTACTAACTACTCTAAATTATAAAGATTAATATTTCATACTATTTATACCATAATTTCATATATTTTATATAGAATTCGTTGATAAAACATAATCATATAACGTATATTTAATCATATAAAAGTAGTATATCAAACACATTACTTCTGGTTTGCAAAGAGTTTCGAGAATAAGACATTCCTTATATGTAGGCTCCTTCGGATATCTACTCCTACTATTAGGAAACGAGGCAAAAATACATTTTTCACACAAAACATGGCATAAGCATGCGATTGTGCCTCGTAGGCGTGCGCTTGAGTTTTTTGATCGGGCTAGGCGTGTGTTTGCCTCACCCAGGCGTGCGTCTGTGCTCCCTATAAATTTATCCCAGCTCTCTGCCTAGGACAGGCGTGCGCTTGTGTCCCAAATAGCCCAGAAAATTTGCAACTCCAAGATAATTTCAATGGCGATTTTCACCATTCCAACACCCAAATTTCACCCCAAAAACATACTAGAGCATACTAAACAATCTCAGACTTGCTCAAAACGAAATACAAGATCTAAAACACAAATTAACACATCTAGATTTGGTTGAACATATTTTTACTTCAAAGTTTAAGAATTCTAGATCCAAAAGTCCAAGCTTGCAAACCCACGAAAAATCAAGATCTTCACTTAATTCATGCAACCAAAATGGGGTCTATGGTTATTAAAGACCTTCCAAGCAACTAGATCTCAAGACAGATTCAAGAAAAGTTCTAGATCTAGAAAATGGGTTTAGATCCAAAAGATGGTTTTGAAGATTCCTACTTAATCGAAGAAACTCTAATGTCGAATCGAAGCTCTCATCGTGGTGATTCTCTTGGTGCGATTTATTTGAAAATCCAACCGGTAGATGATTAGAAAAATGGAGAATCTCTTCTCTTATTCTCTCTTTCTCTCTTGCCCTTTTCTTTTCTTTCTCGTTCTAAGCTTTACCATCTTGGAATAAATGAAAGGGGGACCAAACTTTCTCTCTCCGCCTAGTGAGGGTGTTTTCTTTCTTTCTTGAGAGTTTCTTCCTTCTTCCTCCACCCCTTATCTTTTCATCCACTTCCAGCTTCTTCCTTCATTTGCATGTCTGTCTTCTGTCTTCTTTTTCAATAATCTGTTTTAATTTTCTGATCCCTCTCTTTCTCTTTGTTCTGTTGCACTGTTGATGAAGACTTAGAGAATCGATTCAAAAACTTTAGCTTTTTAGAGATAGAATCCTGCTGCGTTATTCTGCCTAGAGAAGTCACAAAAACGTGAATATGAATGTCTAAGAAGCGTAGTTATTAGAATCTTTGCAGACAAGCCGGTCCAATTTTAAGGTCTGGAGAACATCCTGAAAATAATCTGGGATTTTACTAGAGGATTCAGACTCAACGGTATAAGAGCAAACAAATTTCAAGTTTTTTTTTCAAATGCATGAACAGTGTGGATAGTGTCTTTGCAGGTTGCCCATGGTTTTACGGGAACTTCCTGATGGTTGTAAGGCAGTGGAGGAAAGGAATTGAATCTGACAACCAAGCCTTCAACTCTGGGCCAATTTTGATTCAACTTTGGGAAATCCCCCCAGACTGGTTTTCAAAAGAAGCAGCAAAACATATTTGCATGTCCTTTGGGAAGGTAATATCAACTAAATTTCCTTCTGGTAACATGCATGGTAATATTATCAGATATCTTGTGGAGATTGATCTTACAAAGCCCCTTCTTAGAGGCATGTCTGTTAGTAAAGGTAAAGACATAATATAGGTTAACTTTAAATATGAGAATCTGGCATTTTTTTGCTTTTACTGTGGTATTATCGGCCATGCTTCAAGATCTTGATTACTAGAGGATTGGATCTGAAAAAATATATTCATAAAGATGACCAATTTGGGCTTTGGATGAAGGCACCTACTGGGAAAGATTCTGGGCAAAAAGAGAATCATGAAAATGCTCATTTCAGAGAGGAATCTCAAAGAACAATGGTAGAGAAGGATAAAAAGGCAAAACAACCTTCTATCTTTGAAAAAGGCCAATATTCTGGTGTGCAGGAAACTCGTAATCTTGCATGCAGTTTTAAAGTATCAGATCTTCTACTTGAGGTTCTAATAAGGGGCTTTTCCCTTGAAAATTGGAATGAAATCCATCCTCCACATCGAATGATTCCACCCCCTTTACTTTTGGGGTGGCTTTCTGAAAACTCTGCTTCCCAGTTAGGAGGAAACATTTCAATCACTGAAATCAATGATGGCACTGACATTGAAGCTTAGTAAATGATGATTATGCACAGCCAATCCCCAATCTCCCAGACCCAAAATTCTAGAGTTCCTACTATAACAATGTGGGAGTTACTAATTTGGATGAAGTCACACAATCAAACAACACCATTACTGTAAAAAATCATATTCAAGTAGTTGATTCTCAAGTTTCTTTAGTGGGGGAGCAGGTTGAGAGAGAAACTGACTTTCACATAAAATTCCCTATGGACCAAGATGCTGGTGCTAGATCCTTCTGGACTAAGAGGAAACTATCTACCTTGAATTGTTTTGTCACTGATGTCTCTATTGAACCTGATCTAAAAAATTATGTATTGATGATGGGGTGGAGGCTTCCAGCCCAGAATGGCTCCCACCTTCACCATGAGTGTTAGGAATACACTAGTTTAACGCATCGGAATTTAAAATTTTGATTTCCTTTTACAAGATCATCTTCGTTTAACACAATAAACACGTTAAGTAGTTTGACGGAATATACCTTGGATGATCTATAAGATCGTCGCTTTGACCGCCAAGGAGAGTAGTGTTGTGCGCAAGCCGTCCACGCATCCGGCCTCTGTCGATAATCCACACGAACACCTCACCGGAATCCTCCTTGGATTGCTATCAGAAAAATCCGGCTACTAGACCGGTCTTTTTCTCTCTCTCTCTAACTCTCTATTTTACTCAAAAACTATAAGCTTTTGGAATTATGATGTACAAAAAAGCTAGCCAACCCCTTTCTTATATAGGGTGAGTGGCGCCCCATATACCCCTAATGTGAGCTTCCTAGAAGATAGATGAAAGAGAAAAAACATTTACCCAATAAAATAAGGTAAATCACTTAGATTGATTTATCTCTTTTATTATAATATCTCATATTAAATAAAACTAAATATTATCAATATCTTATATTGAATATATTTATCTTATTACCATAAATATATTTTTTCAAAATCAATTAATATCCAATATTAATATTATGGTAATCTTATTAATTAAAGTGCACAATCTAAGTGTATCTTATACCCTTATAAGTGCCGCCCCAAATTGCCAATAATTGGCATCCGGAATATTCTTTAATTAATATAATTTATGTAATTAATATCTTGTATTTTATTTATTCATATTAAATAAATAACACCATATTAATTTACTACTATAACCTTTATAGTCTTGAGATAAACTTTCATTATTTGGTTATCAACTATAACCACATTTTAATCCGACTCGATGTTCATATGTGTGTGACCCGATAGGCTTCCGAATATGTTGGCCGTAGACACAAAGTGCAAATTACGAAAATGCCATTCATGCCTAACGATCACGGGATAGCGTCTAGCAACAAACCGTGACCCCCAATCATCGGAAGAGCCAAATGCAATGACTACTACCTTTCATGTGAAAACGGTTACCGTGTAAATTACAATCCTACCGCTGTAATAATATCCATACGATCGTATCTCGAGTGTCAATACATTGACGATCGTAACTTATAATCTGGATATCATGCTCTCTCGGAATAACGCATTTACTCCCACTTTGCAAAGATTCTCGAGAGCTAGACATCCCTTATAAGAAGTTCATTTCAGATATTCACTCACAATCATAGGATACGCGATTCCCGGATGACCAAACATGTATACTCCACATGCTTCAATATCACACTCAATCACTACCGCATGATCGCCCCGTGGATAGGGGAAATCTCAATAGTGTCAAAGCATGACAATCCACACCGTGATGCCATGAAGACTCCGGTCTTACGGATAATTACACAACCACCACATAGTGTAACACTTAATGTAAGTGGGTCGGTCTATCGTACGCATTTTCGAATACACGTCAACGTACAGTCCAAGTGTCTCTACACTTCGATAGACTAAATCTATCCCTATCTTCAATAAGATAGAAGACATCCAATACGTGCTAGTCTGATCATACTCTAAACTTGTTAGAGTGATTAGAGATCTCATCAACCATAATCACTATCATGGTTTCTCTATCACAGTTTGACACTAGGGACGTTACTATATATATACAACCAATAACATGAAGATAAACAATATAATAACAAAAGTGCTTTTATTAATCTCAATAAAGTAGTTACATGAACTAAAATAGACTGTAAACGACCCGACCCTGTCGGATCCGGTCCAACCCGATTGGGTTTAGGACACCTATTCAACAATGAGGACACTGGTGTAGAATTGTCAAGGGTTGGGGGGATCCTTGGCAATTTCCCAGCTAGAGGAGGCTCGCAAACTCCACTCTCAGGATATCTTCTTTCTTTGTGAAACAAAAAACAAATCCCATTTTATTAAAAAATTTGTAACAGGATCAAGTTCTATGATTTTTGCTCAGTTGGCCCTATTGGCCTTTCTAGTGGTATGGCCATGATCAGGCAACAAGATATTTCCATTTTCACCATCCTGACTACTTTTTGCTCTATTGAAACTCAGTCAATTGACCCCGCAATAGCACCATTTGGTGGTCTGTGGGTATTTATTCTAGTTTGAATCTTATTGACAGAAGAAATTGCTGATCTTTTTGTCTAGTAGAATGGCCTCATGGGGTGACCATTTTGTAATTGTTGTGGACTTCAATGATCTACTTTCTTTTAGAGAAAAGTTTGGTGGTTCTCAAAGGTCTGAAGGCTCTTTCAGGGACTTTAGAAGTTTTGTTGCTGATAATGCTATTTTTATCTAGGCTATAATGGCCAATTTTGGACTTGGAAAAGAACTAATGGGGGAAATATAAATACCCTAGAAAGGTTAGACCAGTTTCTTTCTTCTAAATGTTGGAAAGTCCTTTTTCCAAAATTCTCTTTTGTGCATCTTTATACTATTGCGTCTGACCATTGTACGTTGTTGGGAGATACTATTCCCTTAGTTTCTAAGGGTCATAAATATTTTATTTTTATCAAAGATGGTTGGATATGAGTGGTTTTTCTGATGTTGTTATTGCTAGCTGGAATTCTATTTTAAGGGGTCTATAATGTACATTTTTATGATGAAATTAAGGCTGCTAGAGTGGGTATTCTTAAATGGAGGGGAAGCAAAAATCTGAATGCTGCTAATAAAATTAGACATGCAAGCTCAATTAAATAGAATCTTGGCTCAGAATAGTAATCCCTCGCTGAGTGATTTTCATAATGTTATAAGCCTCCAAGATGAACTCAAAGAAGCCTATAAGCAAGATGAGAAGTACCGGTCTCAAAAAGCAAAAAAATTCTGGCTTAGGGATGAAGATAAAAATACTACTCCCTCCGTCCCGTAATATAGGGCCTTTTGGCTTTTTACTAGTGTCCCAAAATATAAGTCATTTTTACAAAACAATACAATATTAAATGCTTTATTTTCACTTTCACACTAAACAATGCAATATTTATAGCCAGTCTCAAAAAACAATACAATATTTTGCATTGAAATATTAAAAAATAACTCATTTATTAGGTTTTCTTAATCTGTGTGAAATGGCCAAAAGGCGTTATATTATAGGACGGAGGGAGTAAATACTTTCATTCTTCTGTTTCTAACAGAAGAAGAAAAAACTCCATTTCCTCCTTAAAATGTGCCGACTCTTCTTCTTGGTGCCAATTTATTGAGGAGATATCTAATGAATTTTCCACTTATTTATCCTCTCTTTTTTCCTTTACAGGTAATTTCACTCAACTGGACAAGCATTTTGGCAGGTTGAACAGAAGGATTTCTATAGGCATGAATCATTCTCTAATGATCCCTATTACTGAAAGTGAAGTCAGAAGCAGTCTTTAGCATGAAAACTCACTCAACACCTAGTCCAGATGGTATGACCCATTTATTTTATAACAGATTTTATCATTTGATAAAGTATGATTTATTAAATATGATTTAGGGTTACTTCCAGTCTTGCATGAAGCTTAGAGAAATGAATCACACATGAATCACTCTAATCCCTAGGCACCTCACTCGTTTGAGGTGATTCACTTTAGGCATATTAGTCGTTGTAATGTCTTCTATAGAATTTTGTCTAAAGTCTTAGCAAGTAGGATGAAGAAAGTCATGCCCTTCTGTATCAGTCATAACCAATCTGCATTCATTCCTAAGAGATACATCATTGATAATTATATTTTGGCTCATGAATACTTGAATCATATGATGCATCACAAATCAAAATGTAATCAAATTATGTCCCCTAAAGCTGGACATGGCAAAAGCATTTGACAGGGTTGAATGGCCTTTTATTAAATTTGTGATCATGAAGTTAGGTTTTTGCTCTGACTGGATTAACAGAATTATGGCATGTATCTCCATTGTTTATTTCTCATCAACGGTACCAGGACTGACTTTATCAAACAATCTAGGGGTATAAAGCAAGGGATCCTTTATCCACTTACATGTCCCCCTTTGTGTTGAATGTCTTAGTATGCTGCTAAATAGTGCTGAATTGGATGGTGTTATTCATGGCATTAAGATTAGAAGATCTTGCCCTTCTATCTCTCATTTATTTATTGCTCGTGATAGTCTTGTTTTTCGTAATGCTGAACCTATGCAAGCTCAAAATCTCTCTGACATTCTAAATATCTACCGAAACTGCTCGGGTCAACAAATAAATATTCAATAATCAGGCATTTTTTCAATAGAAGGGTATATGACGTTTTAAAATCCCATATTATCTCTTATTTCCCTGTCATTTTGGTGGGCCCTAATACTAAATACCTGGGCCTTCCTCTTCTTTTTGGAAGGTCAAAAAGAGAAGTGTTTTGCTACCTAAAAGAAAAAAATATCTACAATTTTTTCTTGGAAGAATAGACTCTTAAGTCTAGGAGGAAAAGAGATCCTTCTGAAGTCTGTCATCACTATGGCCACTTCTTATCCTATGTATGTGCCAAAAAAAATCCTAAAGGACTTTGCAATGAGCTCTTTGCTTTGATGGCCAAGTTTCAGTGGGTTAAGGAGTTTGATTCTAAACAGGAAATGCATTGGCTAAATTGGAAGAAACTTTGTATGATGAAAATCCTAGGTGGGCTTGGTTTTAGAGATTTTGAAGCCCTTAACATGGCCTACTTGGCGAGGAAACTTTGAATATTTCTTTAAAACCCTGATCTTTTGGTTTCAAAAATTCTTAAGGCTAGATATTTTTCTTATTGCTCCCTTTTAGAAGCAAAATCCTGTACAGGTAGTTCCTATTTCTGGAAGGGTGTCCTCTCTGCTTTAAAAGCTTTCAAGGATGGGCTTTGTTGGTCCATTGGGAATGGGGAATATGTTAAGATTTGGGAAGATAAGTGGCTCCCCAACAACCCTAAGTGAAAACCTTTAACCCCTTACCGATTCTCATTTGATACTTTTTGTGTCAGTGATTTGATAGTAGGAAATGCTTGGAATGAAAATAATATTAGGCAATCTTTCTGGCCAGTGGATGTCCACCAAATACTTTCTTTCCTCCAAGTTTTTACAAGAAAAAGGATATCCATTGTTGGCAGTCATCCTGTATTGGGATTTTCTCCCTAAAATCTGCTTATGCTTTCTTTTTTGAAAGGCTAAATATTAACCTTTTCCATTCTAATAATTCTTATGATTTCAGAATGTGTCAGGCCCTAATGATAAATTTTGGAAATTTCTTTGGACTTGAACTCTTCCTAACAAACTTAAGCATTTCTTTTGGAAATGTCTTAAGGGTATTCTCCCTTGTAAAGCTAACATTGCTAGTAGAATCACTTCCTACCATATCCCTACTTCTTGTAGTTTTTATGGCAGCTGTTCTGAGACTGTGGATCACATCCTGGTTTCTTGTCCTAGGGCTAGGGATGTTTGGTCTCTTATTCCAGTTATTTGGCCTCAGTTTCATAACAACCCTTTTGATTTGCACTCTTGGTGGAATAACCTAACTATAGACAACAATTTCACGTCTCTTAAAACTTCTATTGAATTTACTGTTTTTGTTTCTTGGAATATCTGGAAGGCCAGAAATGATTGGCTATTCAAAAGAAATTTAGATGACCCTCGAGACCTTGCTTTCTTAATTAATAAAGAATACAAATATTATACATTTGCATGTGTTTGTGAAGCCTCTGTAGATACTCTTTGGAAGGATAAAGTCACACGTGCTGATAATATTGCAAGATCTTCCCCTGTTTCTAATTTGGCTGACCAAAATGTTAACTTTATCCTCCATACAGATGCCGCCTGGATCGATTATGTCTCGTCTGGTGGTGGTGGTGTTGCCATTTATGACAAAAACTACAATCTAGTGGAAATCTTAGGGAGATCTTTTGCCTATTTTGACTCAGCCCTAATATCGGAAGCAGAGGTGGTGCGGTGGGCTTTGATTCAAGCAAAAAACTGAGGATGGAATAGGATTTTGATCAAGACGAATTCCTTACTTTTGTCCTAGATGGTAAATAATGTAATCTCGCCAAATTGAGTTTCGTGTAATTATTAATGATATTCAGTACTTGGTGAATTCTCTTTAGTGTTTTAGGTTGTGTCATATTAGCAGAAATGTAATATTGTTAGTCATAATGTTGCTGATTTCGCTAGAAAGCTCGTTAATCCAGCCATGTGGAATGGGTTCTTTCCCTCATGGATCATTTCTTCGAAACGAGACGAGAAATTAGCCAGATACTCTTGTATGTAATCCCTATTTTGTTGTCTAATATATCTTTCATTTCTAGAAAAAAAATGAAAGGGTAAAAGGTTTAAGTTTGGGTATTAGAGCTTCTTGGAAGTCCCCAAAATGCCCTACAAATTCCTACCCCCATTTTCTTAACTTTTGAAAGGAAAAGATAATCATAACACTACAATTTATCTTATATTCACTTATTTAATTGAAACACATCCTATCAAAATTATCGAGACACATAAAAATCACAAAAGACGTTTATACCCTTAATGAAAAGTATGGGGTTCCACAACCCACTTTGATTATAATGGCCAAGCAAATTATTTACATCACCGATAAAAAAAAGACATTTCTCAATACTAAAAACTCCAAAAGTTCATTTGCAACAGAGAAAGCAACAAGATGAGTACTATTACTGTAAAATCCCTCACCTCTTTGTAAGGGTATTTTCGTCTTTTAGTAAATTGTTTTTCCTTTTCCTTTTTTTTAAGTTTTCTTTTCCTCCAAGTCTTTGAAAACCGACATAGGGCTTCCAAAAGCCTATATATAGGCTCTCAGACAGCCCCAGAATGCATAATTCGAGTTCTAGTTGAAGCTTGGGCCGGTTCCCCTAGCCGTCACCCGGGGAAGCGCCCCAGTTCATTTCCAGGACAAGTTCTGGGCAACCCAGGACAAGTTTTGGGCAACTGCATGCTTAACCAAGGGTTTCAGGAATCGATCGTAGTTGTTTGGCCTTTGGTTTCGGCTCGTCATTAAGGTAATGAGTTCTTCTTATCAAAATGTTTCATCTTTACTTTCAAGTTTATGTTTTAAGTTTGTTTAGATATGTTTTTATGGTTAAATTGCATGAAATCGAACATAATTATGTGTTGCATATTTTCCGGGTACTTGTTAGACTAGAAACTGACCATGGAGCTAAAGCCTAGGCCGGTTTCCCGTCCTTCTAGCCGGGAAACCTTCCGGAATGAGTCCCAGGGTTAGATTATGGGTGTCTAGGGTGCAGAAACTGTGTCCGGGGCTAAATCCTAGCACGCTTAACCGACCCTTCGCTCGGGAAAGCGTCCAGAGTGAATCCCAGGCATAGCTTCTGTGTGTCCTGTGTCCAGAAACCATGTTTGGGCTAAAGCCTGGGCCGGTGTCCCGGCCCTTCACATCGGAAACCGCACGGACTAATCCTCAGACTTAGTTTCTGGGCACTCCAGGTCTCCAGCAGGGTGTCCATGAATTTGTCTTTAAGTCCTAGCTGAGTTTTAGGTTATGTTTTCATAGTAATAGCGGGGATAAAATGGTAGTTCGGTGTTTTTCTGGTCTTTTTATGTTCCAATAGAGTAGACATGAACTTATGTGCCTTATGTGCTCCAATGTGTTTATGTGTTTTGGCTCCATCATGCTTGGCAAGGTCACGGTTATTGGCAATGTACCGAAAGGGGTGCCATGGGTCCCTAATTCCCATGTCGTAGGTATGACTAACCATGCTAATCAATGTCCTTCTCGAGACGGCGGTCCCTAAGTCCCGTGGGTCCCTATTTCCCACGATTGAAGGTGTACGTGTTAGTTGTATTAGCCGTGTTCTACACTGTGTCCCTTAGTTAAGTGTCTTGGTGCCACATAATGGATATAGCTATGAAAAGACAAGACATGTGACATGAAGTTAAGAATACGGCTATGTTAAGTAAGTAAGTACTTAATGTAACTGAACAAGTACGTGCAAGATAAATTGATGTAGTTAATAGACATGTTTCCTATGCATGGTTTAAAGTTTGTTTCCAGGTGGTTTTCCTTTAAATGCCAAGTTAAGTTTTAAAGTAAGTTCCTTACATGTCAAGAGATGCTTTTAAAGGTGTTTTATGTATTCTTCAAGTTATATTTTCTCTTATTTGTAAACTTGGATAGAGTAAATTCATGTTGTGTCTTCCGGCTTATGAAAACCATGAATCTCCTTTTTTTCATCTTCTTTCTCCTACTGAGCATCTAGCTAGTGCTCACTCATGTATTTGGAATAAGAAGATTGCAGGTCATGCTGATTTGACGACGAGCTTGGAGTGCTAGTTTAGGGTGGAGCAATGGAGTCGTTTACGTTTTAGTTTCCTTTTATGTTTGTTCCTTCTTTTCAGACAAGTAAGCTGTAATGGATAATAGTTTTGCATTCAGTTATTTATGGTTTAGTTTGACAGCAATTGTATTCTGGTTGAGTTGGTTGTATGGAAGGCACTGAGGGTCTATTTTCTCGAGTCTTCAACTTGTTTTCTTCCGCTTGAATCTTTTACTACTCTAATATGACACGAGACTAACGTGAAATTTAGGTTTTATTCTAAATATCATATGCCGAACGTTCCAGTCCCGGATAGAAATTGATGTCAGGAGATGAAGCGTTATAATTACCTATGCAATTGTACATTCCAAATATAGTACTTTAATTAACAATATATGAATATCATTTATCAAGTGAGTATGTTTAAAAGATCAAAGGCTAATTTTGTCTTTTGACATTATATTTCAGACACATTAATCATTTTTTTTATTCTATACGGATACACCTAAAACGACTATTGGAAAAACGGAAGGAATACTAGGGGCGAGTTTGTGTGTTGTATAGTGGGGTCACGTGCCCCACTAAGATCCGAGAATTTTTTTTAGTATCGAAATAATATAGTTTTGTTGTTAAAAATTATAATTTTAGACTCTGATTACCTCAGTGTAACAAATTTTTAAATAAAAAATATAATTTTACAGTCTGATGACCCACCGAAAAATATTCTTGAATCCACACATGAGAGTACCATTGTCGTTTTAGACTTATACATTTGAGTGATCACAAATTAAGCACGTATCTAACGGGTCTCTCACCATTTTACACTCATTTTGGGAAAGAGTCGCTTCAATTATTAATAAATTAATTTACTAAATGAAAAATAAGAAGGTTTATTCATTTTCAAACCGACTAACTAACATTTTGTGGCTAGTGCATCTTTTACTTTTGGGAAACAGCCAAAACCCCACCTAACCCCAATATTATTCATTATTCAACACCCCAAACACCTCACGCCCACCGCCCCAACCATTGTCGTGCCTACACGTGGAGAAGATAATTAGTCGGGTCACATCACCGGCCTAAAATAAGTTGAATTATAGTATTATTTTGAATTGAATGATGTCGTCTATTTTTCTCAATGTTTTTATGTTTAAATTTGATATGTAAAAATGTCACTTTATAAGCCGTTGCCTTTTGCTTTTATTAAATTTAAACCTTATCGGCGGTCATATTTTAGTAAGCAATAGTACATGTTGCTATCGTAATACATAGTGTAGAGATGGGTGCTTAAAAATTAAGTACTAACATTATTAGACCGACCAATGACAATTGACAACAACATCGTTTTATTCTTTTGTTTTGTAATGGATAATTCTATTAAAACATGAGTCACGAACCATAGTCACACATATCACATACGAACGGTTCACTAAAGCATTTATTATTTCCATTACGCCAAATACATTATTTATCATACTGAAATCGACATTTTGAAATTTAGTTCTGGATTAAAATAAAAACGACTTCTCGTAAGCGTATCGTGAAAATCAATTTTCAGAAATGTTGGTAATTTAAGTGTTACCATATTCATTTATGTAATCGGGGTTTGGTACAAAGATGGGTGAACTCGGAATGTTATAATATGAGTTTGGAGATACTGAGTGTATCTTCATATAAGTATTTACGAGCTTTCTGATTTAAATGATTAAGTATAGTTCGGAAAAATCACTTAAGGATTGAAAATCCACTTTATGGGACCAAAATCAGAATTTGGAAAAAGCAGGTGTGTGGTGTCGCTTGTCACATGACATGCCCGCCTGTGAGAAAAATCTATTCACAAATTTGAACAGAAAGTTTTGGCCGTTTTTGGGGTTTCACAGGCTGGCCACAGACGCCCGCCTGTGGCCCGAAATTCTGAATTGGTGTGTCTTTTCATCCTTTTCAACTGACTTATGTATGTAACTTCTTTCCATAGGTTGCATACATAAGAGGTCGGTTTTCCACCACTGTAATTTTTTTAATTTTTTTAAGTGCTTTAAACATAGTGGGATTTTGCACATCATATTTGAGAGTCAATAACTTTCTAATAAAACCTCCATTAGTATTCTTCTCTTTTGGTGCCAAAAGTGAAGAAACGTAATCTTATCTCATGTAAGTATTTTGTAACTCAAGGCATCTTATAAGGGTCAAATAACTTTTGTAGGAAAGTAATAATCATGATTCTACGTTATATCAAGCATATCATATTTTCTGTGTTTTCTGCGGTTTTGTTTTGACATTGTTGTTCCCTTGAAATCCAAAATTGTACAACAATCTACAAAAGTTATTTTCAGAATTTCTGCAATGTCAATTGTCAAGGAGATGACTGCAAATTTCGGAAAGTTGGAAAAGTTCGAAGGAGTCAATTTTCGAAGATGGCAGAGAAAGATGCATTTTCATTGACGACGTTGAAGGTGGTGTATGTACTAAGTACACTATGCTGGAAGTATTGGATGATGGACCTTGGAGGAAGGCGATGAGGAAGAACAAATGGGAGAATGATGACTACGTGCAGTAGAGGTCACATTCTAAGCGGTATGTCGATTCTTTGTTTGACATTTATCAAAATGTTGAGTGCAAAAGAACTTTGGGATTCACAGAGTCTAAATACATGAATGAAGATGCCTCTAATAAAAATTTCTTGGTTGGTAATTTCATGAAGTATAACATGGTAGATTCAAGGTCGGTAATGGAACAATATAATGAATTATCACGCGCATTTTGGGTCAATTTGCACAACATAAAATGGAAATGGATGAGTCTATTTCGTGTCAAGCATTATAGATAAGTTACCACCTTCTTGGAAAGATTTTAAACACATGTTAAAGCACAAAAAGGAAGAATTATCTCTGGTAGAACTTGGTAGTCACTTGCGTATAGAGGAATCTCTAAGGGCGCAAGAGGGCGGTAAAATCAAGGGTAAAGAGATAATGGATTCGACATTTATCAATATGATGGAAGCCGGTGAGTGTTCATATAAGAACAAAGGGAAAGATAAGAAAAAATCTTCCAAAAACAATGGCAAAGATACCAACAAAAACCAAAAGGTGCTTGTTGGAATTGCGTAAAACTGGACATTTGAGTTGATTGTCGAGTAAGGAAGAAAGGACCAAACAACGATTCGGGGCAGGGTGCAGGACCAAGGTGCTCCTAAACATCAAGGTCGAATGTTACTTGTGGATTTAATTCGAGTGTGAATTATGTACCACTAATTTCTGAGGCATTTTATATGCAGGATGATGATGTTGCTTGGTGGATTGACTTGCTTGATGATGATGATGTTACTTATGTAATGGTATGTTTATGTTGAATATTCAGCATGATGTTGTAAATAATGTTGCTGCTAGTCATGATGCTAATAATTCTGTTTTGTGGCATGCTCGGTTGGGACATGTTCATTATAAACGTATGTTGGTGATGTCTAAAAATGAGTTAATTCCTTCTTTTGACATGAATATGAATAAGTGTAATACTTGTATGTTAAACAAAATTGTTAGACAACCTTTTTAAAGTGTTGAAAGGTCGTCTTCCGTTTTGGAACTCATTCATAGTGATTTATGTGATTTTTGTGCTACGCCTTCTCTTGGTAATAAAAAATATGTAGTGACTTTTATAGACGATTGCACACGGTTTTGTTATGTGTTTTTACTTCATTCTAAAGATGAGGCAATCGATAAATTCAAAATCTATAAAAGTGAAGTTGAGTTGCAATTAACCTCTAAAATTAAAAAATTGCGTACCGATCGAGGTGGTGAATACTTTGATCCAACCTTTTTCGGGTCATGTGGAATTATACATGAGGTTTCTGGCGCCGTACACACATGACAAAAGCGGTATAAGCGGAAAGGAAAACCGTACTCTTAAAGAGATGGTTAATTCCATGCTATCTTACTCAGGCTTGAGTGAGGGATTTTGGGGAGAAGCCATGTTAACGGCTTGTTATTTGCTGAATAGAATTCCTAATAAAAGGAATCCTATTACCCCATATGAACTTTGGTTCAAAAAGAAACCAAACTTGAATTATCTACGAGTTTGGGGATGTAGGGCTGTTGTAAGGCTCACCATGCCTAAGATTAAAACCTTGGGTGAGAGAGGCATTGATTGTATATTCATTGGATATGCTATGCATTCCAAGCCTTATAGGTTCTATGCTATAGAGCCTAATGATTCAGTTGTTGTTCATTCGGTGATTGAGTCAAGAGATGCCATCTTTGATGAACATCGGTTTACCTCTATACCGAGGCCAAATGATATAACTCCTACTATTGTTGGAGTAGAGAACAACAATGGTGTTGATTCTCAGGATGAGCCTTTCGAGCTTCGTAAAAGCAAAAGGGCTAGGAAACCAAAATCTTTTGGACCCGACTATCAAACTTATTTGGTGGAAGGAACAAGAGATGAAGTAGGATTTCAATACTCATATTTTTATAATATTGATGAGGATCCTAAGACGTTTAAGGAGGCTATGGAGTCTCGAGATGTGTCATTTTGGAAAGAAGCCGTCAATGATGAGATGGATTCCATAATGGGAAATAACACGTGGATCCTTGCGGATCTTCCTCGTGGTTGCAAACCTTTGGGTTGCAAGTGGATCTTTAAAAGAAAGATGAAAGTTGACGGCACTGTCTACAGGTATAAATCCAGATTGGTAATTCAAGGCTTTAGACAAAAGGAAGGTATTGATTATTTTGATACCTATGCACCGGTTGCTAGAATCTCCACAATTAGATTGTTGATTGCCCTAGCTGCTATTAACAATATGGTGATCCATCAAATGGATGTTAAAACAGCCTTCTTAGATGGAGATTTAGAAGAAGAAATTTATATGAAACAACCGGAAGGGTTTGTTATGCCTGGAATGAGCATAAGGTATGTAAGCTTGTTAAATCATTGTATGGGCTTAAACAAGCTCCTAAACAATGGCATCATAAATTTGATGAAGTTGTCTTGTCTAATGGTTTTATGCTTAACCAATCAGACAAGTGTTTATATAGCAAATTTGATAATACCGGTAATGGTGTAATAATCTGCTTATATGTTGATGACATGTTAATTTTTGGAACTAACCAAGAACAAGTTGACCTTTGTAAGGCCTTTTTGTCATCAAGTTTCTCTATGAAAGACATGGGGGAGGCGGATGTGATTCTTGGAATCAAGATCAAACGGAGTGACAAAGGGATCTCTTTGACACAATCTCATTATATTGAAAAAGTGTTGAAGAAATTCAATTGTGAAAATTTACTCCACCAACACTCCCATGGATCCTAATGAGAAACTCATGACTAATACGGAAATCGATATTACAACTTGAGTATTCTCGGGTGATAGGATGTTTGATGTATGCTATGACTAGCACACGTCCGGATATTGCTTATACGGTTGGAAAGCTAAGCGAGTTCACGAGTAATCCGAGTAGTCATCATTGGCGTCTGGTAACTCGTGTACTAAGGTATCTTAAGTTAACCAAGGATTTTGGCTTGACTTATGTTGGACATCCTTCCGGTAATAGAAGGGTATTCGGGATGCTAGTTGGATATCCAATGTAGAGGATCATTCTTCTTACAAGTGGTTGGGTGTTTTTGCTTGGAGGAGGTGCCATTTCTTGGGCTTCCAAAAAGCAAACATGTATTACTAGCTCGACTATGTAGTCAGAATTTGTTGCCTTAGCAGCAGCCGGAAAAGAGGTGGAGTGGCTTAGGAATTTGATATATGAAATTCCATTATGGCCTAAACCGATTTCACCTATTTCTATCCATTGTGATAGTGCATCTACCTTGTCTAAAGCATATAGTCAAGTGTATAATGGTAAGTCGCGACACCTGGGCGTTAGACATAGCGCGGTACGTGAGTTGATCACTCATGGGGTGATTTCGGTTGTGTTTGTGAGATCTCAACATAATTTAGCCGATCACTTAACCAAAGGATTGGCTTGGTATAAAAGTCGGTTAACGGGATGGGTTTACAACTCATATAAATCTTGGTGATAGGATACCCAATTCCCCTCTAATACAATGTTAGAGGCAGAATTCAATGTGGAAGGCCTATTGTCTTAGATTTGAGCACATTAAATTGTCCCGAAGGTATGTGCTATGACCTGCAAGATTAGGTTGAAGTGTTTCTTCTTAATGAGTCTTTTGACAAAGTGCTATTGCAGGTGCACGATTAATAAAAGATTCACCTATATGAGTATGAAGTTTGGCCGCTTCAAGGAAGTTCGAGAGTTGGCTTTTTATATGCTCATGAATGGATATGGACACAAGGCCTGTTTAATTAGTGTCAAGAATAAACTTTTGGAGTTATCTTAACTCATGTGTATGTTATCTTCATGTATTCAAAACGTGTAAAGGGGTTCAATGCTTAGACACACCCCAATGCTCGAATATTTGAAATGTGTAATATTACTAGGTGATAATTCAATCTTCGTGACATTATCATTGATGCATGAGTTGTTATGTTTTGATTGTTCTTCACTAAGCCAAGGATTACACTTAAATGGGGAGGATTGTTGGTAATTTAAGTGTTACCATGTTCATTTATGTAATCGGGTTTGGTACAAAGATAGGTGAACTCGGAATGTTATAATATGAGTTTGGAGATACGGAGTGTATGCTCATATAAGTATTTACTGAGTTCATTTAATTTAAATGATTAAGTATAGTTAGGAAAATCACTTAAAGGATGAAAATCCACTTACAGGACCAAAATTCAGAATTTGGAAAAAAGTGTGTGACAAAGTGTCGCTGTGAGAAAAATCTGTTCACAAATTTGAGCAGAAAGTTTTGGCCGCGTTTTGGGGTTTTCACAGTCGTGCCACAGCGCCACTGTGTGCCCAAATCGAATTGGTGTGTCTTTTCATCATTTTCAACTGACTTATGTATGTAACTTCTTTCCATAGGTTGCATACATAAAGAGGTCGGTTTTCCACCACGTGTAATTATTATTTTTTTAAAGTGCTTTAAACATAGTGGGATTTTGCACATCATCTTTGAGAGTCAATAACTTTCTAATAAAACCTCCATTAGTATTCTTCTCTTTTGGTGCCAAAAAGTGAAGGGAAACGTAGTCTTATCTCACAGAAGTATTTGTGTAACCCAATGCATCTTATAAGGGTCAAATAACTTTTGTAGGAAAGTGTTAATCACGATTCTACGTTATATCAAGCATATCATATTTTCTGTGTTTTCTGCGGTTTTGTTTTGACATTGTTGTTCCCTTGAAATCCAAAATTGTACAACAAGAAAGGGTTTTGACTCTAGAATCAACCTTTTAAAAAATTGATTCAGTATGATTTATGATAAGTGTGATGCAACGATAGAATCGTCCTAGTGCAAACAAAAGCTTCCAAAACTAAACCCAATCGTAATATTCCGTTTTCGATAAAGAACAGACGTGTCACTTTGTGAAAATGAAATATTATATTTAATTAATTATGAATTTAAAGTTTTTATATAAAGAAATGTACTAACTATGGTAATTAATAAAAGAGGAATTAAATGGAAATTAATGAGGGAAGTTTTATTGGAAATAAAACTCCCATTAATAATGGGAGGTTGTCGGAAGTGGTGCTCCTAAAAAGTTCGAACTGTGTTTTTCCAGAGAAACATAAAAGAAAAGAGATAATCCTTCTAAATTCTCATAATGTTTCGTCGGTTTCCAGATTTAAGTTGAGAAACGGAATCGTGGCGAAGCGGGCATCTTTTGGATACCAAAAAGTTGAAGTTTTGGAAAAGATTAGTTTTGCACTAGTTTTGAGATCTTCAAGATTTGATCATAAGATTTGATCATGTTGGTTGAATAAAGTTGATCAATTCGTAGTTCTAATTGTATAGAATCTTTTGATCATTATTATTTCTTGTTCATTTGTTGATCAATTAGGTTTGTGATGGAGTTCTAAGGAGTGTTGCGGTTGCTCAAGGTTTTGGTTGCTTTTGCTTGGGAATCACAAGTACGAGGTTTTCATATTGAGTAATTAGGGGTTTATAACGTTTGGGTTGAGTTTTGTGTTGCATTTTGTTGTTAGAATCATATTTTAAGTTGTTGTTGAAGCATGATATGTTATGGTATGATTAAGACTTGTTTTGTTGTTGTTTCTATGTGTTTATTGCTGTCAAAATGGTTGGATTTGGGTTAGAAATCGTAAAAGTGCCAAAAAGTATGTTTTACGGCTGTTTTAGGCGTTTGGTACGCGCGCTAAACGAGACCACAAAGGCGGCAGGAAGTACTAGGAGCTTTTAGTGCGCGCCGAAAGGGGCATAGCGCGTGCTAAAAGTGAATTAGAGGGTGTCAGAATGTTCAGAGAGCTTTTAGCGCACGTCAAAGAGGGCTTAGTGTGTGCCAAATCAGAAACAGAAAGTTGTCATGTTTGCCGATCAGGTTTAGTGCGCGCCAAAACCTTCTGTTTTGTGTTTTAAAGTGTTTTGAGCCCCGAATCTAGTTTTGGATGTTGTTTCTTGATCTAATAACACTATATAAACATGAACAAGCCATGATTAAGCTTCTGATGCGTTTAGTTCCAACACCGAATGGATTCTTCCTAAGAGTTGAAAATCGTGACCGTCGGAAGAGCATGATTGGTCTGTGCTTTGATGAATTTATATTCATCAATATATGTATAATGTGCTAGGTCTTATCCTTGTCTAGTTGTCTAAGTGAGGGAGTGGAAGATGTAAGAGAGGCTTCTACTTGAAAACACTTAGGTGGCTGGTAAATGGTTAGTAACATACGTACTTGTCTAGTTAAAAGCCTAAACATCATGTTATTCTTGGTAAGACACAAGTCTATATCGCGATGTGTGAGCGGTCAGTATAATGTGAATAACTTTGCTGACCTCTGAGGGGAACCAGGAGTGGAGGGACTTCACCGAACGCGTATACTATCGGGGCTAGCCCGTGGCTATTGGCGTGATCCACCAATAGGTTGCACCCATATACTTCGTGGTGAGTAGCACCATGCGTAGTGCCATTGGATACCGATGTGACAAAGGTAAGCTAAGCTAGAAACAAGTAGGATTCCACGACATGTTGATTAGCATGAAGTGAACCCTAAAGTTTGAGTCGGTCTAATAAAGATAACTTAATTAATAATTGTGAACCTTTCATTAGAAAGCTTAGTTGTTAATAGCTTCTACCTTTTTCTAAGTACTTTTGTACTTACTTCTATTGCATGTTTGTTTTGTATGCTTTGTGGGTGAGAAGACAAAGCAGTTGAGAGCGGAGTTCGACGATGACTTTGAGTACGATATATGATGTCCTATGCTACACGTGATGCTTTCATATTTCTTTTATTATTCATGATGTACTAGACTATGTTGTATTTCATTTTGAAGATTATGTTGCACTTTTGTTTTCAAACTTGTTGTAACATCATAAGACATCGTACTTTGTAAGTTTTATTCCGTTGATGTAAGATAACTCTTCTATCTTTAGTTTGGACGGTTTCTATTCTAGTAGCATTTATGATTTCACCTGAGTCTTTTTAGTTTCCGTTTTGCTTAACTTAATACGATGACGTAGAGGCTGCATATAATATTGAATTTATTTAATATTATATGTGGCGAACATTCTATTTCGGATAAGAACTCGGTATCCGGGAGCAGGGCGTTACACCAATGGATTCTCATATTTGGTGCAAAAGGCGATATCCCTCGCCCACAGGGCCTCCATCCCGACCCGATAGAATGGTGAGGAGGTTAATCATGGTGACTCGGTGGCCATTAATGTGGCACCGGTGTCCACAAGGAGTCACACTGAATTCAGAGCTAACTCCCACAATGTGGTTGCAGGGATTCGATCATGCGTTCCTTGGTGCAATCTGTCACCCGGGAACCATCTGAGCTACTCATGTGGGTCAATCGATTTTCGTCTTGATTATTTTAATCAAACTTGAGCCAAGAGATTATCACAATTATTGCAATTTTTTAGAACAACTATTGCAATTGTGACGTCCCATTTCCGGACACAAATTCCTTAAAAAATGTCCGGTACGCATATATTATCTTTTTAAATAATAAAAGTAATATATACGTAAGCCTCGTAACAATTAAACCAGAGTAAAGAGAGAAAGTTAAAACTAAAGAAACGACTCGGGTATGTCAAACGATAAACAAACGAATAAACTGTTCCACTCCACGCCTAAGAAACTAAAAAGACTAAAACAACGAAAAAAATGTTGCTTTAACTATTACATCCCAATTGAAAGAGAAATTATAAAAGTCTAACTCTCAAACATAATGTTTAAAACTCCAAAAAAAAAACATAATGTTTATCTCCCAAACAATAATATAAAGACAATGGAGGAAATGAATACACAAGAATACATGTAACCGAATGAATTCTACAAACACTATCACATAGATTGTAACAGAAAAGTTCAGTCACCCTCTACTAGCTCAGTTAGTATAACCTTGCTCAAGTAATTTTGTTACACCAAGATCAAAAGACACTGGGTATGGTGAACAACGCACCACAACACTGTTAGCACTCAAGGGCACAGGTAGTTCCGTGAGGAAGATCACACGAGTTCCTTGGCATATGACCAAGTGGAGAGGTGCAATAGTTTCAAACTATGAAGAGTAAACGTGACTCACCAATGATAACGGTGTTTTAGCTTTTAGACACAACGCATATGTTTATTACGAGTTTAATCAAACCACCTGATTCATTCACATAAAAAGGCTTCTTAACGACTTCTAGTCCTAGACATTCTAATTAAGCTACCTAGCACATTGTAAAAGTATTATTGACTACTAAGTCTATATCTGCAAGGTCTAAACAATCGCCTTCCTGTGCTCCCATATTCTCCTGCAAAGGGTCTCAGTTGTGGTGCTAAGCCAAGACTAACAGAAGTCGATGTTAGACATTGCCAATTACCAGATAATGCCCCCAAAGGCATGCAATCAAAACAATAACAAGTTGTACACAATAAATCGGATAAACAGGGTGAACAAACCCTTTTGCGCCCACCAAAACCCTGTCCAGAACAGTAATACCAATCTGCTTCACCTTGGCACCCGCCAAAAATGACAGAAGCTTCTGCTTCTATTTGGCGCCCGCCAACTCTGACAGTGCATTATGTTTACCTGTGCTGCATCATTGGCGCCCGCCAAAATAACATTGGCACCCGCCAACAAAAACAGAGTCGTATTGCCTATTTCTGCTCAGTTTGGCGCTCGCTAGTCGACGAAAATACGCAGAAACAACTTCGTTTCAAGGTGAAAATGATGCGATTATCACACCCGACTTCCCAACCTTATTACAACCAAAACTTGCAAATTTACAAGCGACAATACATAACATAAACACCAAAAATCCATTTAAGAACACTCTCTTACCTTACTTATAATAAAAGCGATCCAAAAAGAGATTTGAAAGTAAAACACTTTGAATCCTTTGATTTCACTACTCTACAAACCAGAAACGTAAAACTATGATTACTACAACCCTCTATGCTATCCAAACTCAGAAAATTCACAACCCTCTATACATAATTATCGCTACAAGTATGGTTGATCATGCGGGATTTAGGGCTCTAGAACGATTTCTCAAATGAAGTCTTTGCAATTTTAAATAAATTTTTTTTAATGCAGTAATATTTCATTCTAAACGCTTTGCTTTGTTACCTCTTTCCGGGGAAGTTTTTGTGTGCTATCTCCATATGCACCGAATTGACGGGTAAACAAATATGGACCACGCAATTTGTATTCAGTTTAGAAATAAAATGTTTACATTACGCCACATGGATGCACTCCGCATATGGCGGGTGCACCTAATAAATCTATTTTATTTTATTTGGGGAGTCAAATAATAAGATTGTTTTTTTTGGGTTTATTGTCAAAAAAGACAATTTGAACATAGAAATATGTGAAGAGAACAGTGGAATATTTTTCTGGGTAAAAATGACATATCCACTGCTGCAAACAGTGGATTTGAGGTCAGTTTCACTGCAATAAATAGTTGATTTGGGGTTATGAACAGTAGATTTGTCCTTATTGTTGGAGAAAATAGAGCAAAAATGATTTTATCGATTTTTTAATCATTTTCGACAACTACTTTAAAGTTCGAGTTCGATAAGACTTTTATTAAAGTTATCGAGACTTTATTAAATCGTTGGAAACTACGTGCTACGTAGTTGACAATAGGATTTAAAATTATTCAATTCGGAGTACGGATAATAAGATATTAACGCTTTAAGTTGTTTGTGAAATATTGGGAGTAGAGTTGTGTAAACTCTTTATCCCACATTGGAACATGAGTGGTCCAATGTCAAGTATTTAAATGATGACAGTTGATGATGGGTATAAGCTCCTAGAGAAAGGGAGGAAGACTTGGAATGTTTAGTTAGACGATGTTCTGCTAAAACTGCCACACGCACGCGCGCCGCCGCCCGCCCGTGCCCGTTGACCTTGGGCTTTGGCTTTGGGGAATTGGGCCTTCTTGGGCCTGAGGGCCTTGGGTGGGCTAGTATTTTTTTTGGACAAAATCGGCGGAGTGGCGAGGGCTCGGCCGATCAGCAGGTGACGACAAACTCACCGTAGTCGAAGTCGGTGAGGCTTGACAAAATCGGCCGGAGTGGCCGAGGCTCAGCCGATTAGCAGGGTGACGACAAACTCAGCAAAGTCGAAGTCAGCTGAGGCTCAGCAATGCTTGAATGTTCGATCAGCAGGGTGACAAACTCAGCAGAGTCGAAGTCACGGTGAGGCTCAAGAATGCTAAATGTTTGATGAGGCCTTTTCAAAGACAACAAGGTGACTCATTTGAAACTTTTCATCTACTTCAAACCGGGTGAAACTTTTCATCTTCTTCAAACTCGATCGTGATAAATCATCGATATCAAAGTGAGAGTAGTGGGAGTAAATGCATTAATGGTTATCAATCTTTGAGACTTCTCAATTGCTTGCTCTGCTCTATATAAACAAGCATTCACAACATGGAGAATACACACAAGTTACAACAATGTAAATATAATACACATTCATATAGTTTTGCATATAAGGTTGAAGAGTTTTTCAAGTGATGTCGAGTTTGAAGTACCTCTCTTTGGGACAGTATATATTGAGTAATCCTGGGAGACAATTGCATAATCCGTGGGTACAAGCCGGAGCAAATTTGTCTTAGCGACAGAGTTTCATCTCGCCTCAGTTCTTAGCATATCCTTTACTTTATTTTTCCATTACTGTACTTGTAACTTATTTTCAGATTAATATATAAATTGTTCTTCTTCTTTCTATTTATTAATTTTATTTCGCATAAAATACTACGGGTATAACACTTATCACCCAATTTACATTTCTACTATCTCGATTCCTATTTTCCTCTTTTTTTTGTCTTTTAAATAAAACTCTTTTTTGAATGAATAACTCAGCTAGGTATTAAAAAATTTAGGCGTTGATTGAAGGTGATGCATTTTTCTAAGAGAGAAAGAGATTAAAATCCATTTTTTGATACGAAATGATAAAATACGACAGACAATTTGAAAAAATTGCAAAAATGACTTATATAATAAAATTAAAAAAAGACGCATGATAAACAACAACAACAAAAACACCACTGAACCCACGATAAACCATTAAATCAATTCAAAGCACTTATAATTAGGAAACCACGATCACAATTAGGAAACCACGATCGAAGATTGTAGTTACAATTAGGAAACCACGATCGAAGATTGATAAATTTCCGACCCCCTTATCAAAAATCTCGCAGCTACTTTCGATTAGGCGTATTACTGCAAACTATCCATTTATGTTACTGCACATCAACATGTAATTATAGGACTGTTACTACTTATCACGTTGATATTTGGAATCTGAAAAATCAATTTTCATCTACTAGGTACATGTTGCAGTAGAGGTGCACGTACCCTTAAAGTTATCAAGCAATCTACAAAGATATTAGACCTAAAATAAAACAAGTTCACCATGATGCCATGAAAATAACTCTATTCAAACTCTTCTTCAAGGCCTTACATGATTATGAGATCATTAACAAAAGGTAGAAGAATGAAATGATGGATAAATTTATTCTTTGGTAGTTATACTGATCCATCAATCATCGTTTGAGATCTAATCGAAAGATCGCGTTATCTCTTTGGTTGGGTAAAACCTCTAAATCTTCTTGTGGTTTAGATGAATTGATTATGTGTTTTAAGTCGTAGTAAAATTGAAACTTAATTCCAATTTGTAGTTTTCCATCATGCAAGATTGAGTGACTCGACCGATGCTTAGAATCGATTCGAGTCGGGCGATCGGAAAAAGCAACAAAAGAAGAAAACTCGATTTTTTTTTTTTTGCGATTCGGATCCAGATTCGGGTACTGTATTTCCAGCAATAACACTACGTCTCTCACATCACCATGTTTCTCCAGAATCACAGTAATATCATCTTTCTTAGAATCACCATGTTTCAACATATTCTTCTTGAGAACAAGTCCTAGCAGCTAGAAGAGCTTTAGTTGCTACTTCAGTTCTAATTCTAACCCCTTCGATATCAACCACAACATCCTTCCTGGATTGATCATTGTTTGTGCTTTTTGGTCTATATTCCTGCTCGGGCCGAGTTTTAAGGTGAAGAACTGGGTGTTTAATTTGGCACACATTTTCAACTTGACCAATCCTCGAGCAAAAAGAACAGTAAGCCGGCCTGGATTCATAGCAAAAAGCTTGCCAGAAGCCACTATTATCTGGTTCTTCAATCCATTTTCTATCAATCTTTGAGTTTAAAATATCCACTTAATCTTAAAAAAAAAAACAGCTGATCTGAACAATCAAAGAAAGCTTGATACATTTGGAATACGTACAAATTGTGATGATTCTAATGGCAGACTCAATAGGGACTAACTATATATTTCTTTTACAATGATGCTAAACCTGATGTGTTCTTAAAGTCGTCCTACTTATACACTAGAATCACAACATCAGACCAAAGCACCACATAGGGAACATTCTGTACAATTGCTAACTGACTATAACCATGATATATCATCATCATCACCATCCGTGTGGTCTTCTTCCTCGAGCTCCATCTCTGACTCTGGCTCATTTGCACTGAATTCAGATGACTCAACACCTGCTAGGTTCTTTAAGTCAACCACCGAAAGCTCGCTCAGGCGCTTAACAACCAAATCAGCAGCTCTAAGTTCATACACTGGATGTTTGCTTGCAACAGCAACACATTTCATCGGGCTTCAGTGTGCAGCCTCCACTGTTTTGTTTGAGTTTCCAAATACAATGCATCTTTCAGGAAGGTATTGCAGAAGTTGTGCTGCATAAACAAACATTTTAAAGTCGGGTTTTCCTCTATGTACATCCTCTGCTGCTACAATGACTGTGAAAACCTTTCTTATACCAGAGACATCAATGGCAGCTTCAATGGATTTTCTAGGTCGAGTGGAGACTAATGCCATTGGTATCTTGTAACGAATCAGAACGTTTAGGAACTCTTTAGAACCGGATCGAAAACTATAAACGCCACCCTGTAAAGCTTGGTCGATTTCCTCTTACGAGAAGACATTCTTTTCAATTGTACTGGATCTCTAGACCAACAGAGGACCTCTGCAATTGCTTGCTCGTTCTTCATTCCGTCAATTCTTGTAAGAATGAAAGCCGGAGGGGGTGATTTTCCTTCTTCTTCTGAAAGAGCTAACCAGGCTTGCTTTTCAAGATCAGGGTTTTGATCAATAAGCACACCTTCCCACTCAAATATAGCAGCCAACCATCCACAACCCATTCTTTCTTGTCAAGCAACGGATTATGAAGTCTAAAATTGTCGGCCTTGTTCTCTGGTGGCCATGAACATGGCTTCCAGTTAACTCCTGCATCAATGGCATACTTGAAATCCCGACGAATACCATGAGAATATGTCTCCTTAGCCAATTCCATAGCCTGACACTTTATCTGCTGATCAGTTCTTATACTCAGCAGAGGCTGAGTACACCAAATCCTATTCCCAAACACTTTCTTGGACAAGAGACTTGTGGGATTTATCATCGTTTCTTTTGCTCTCGAAACCTCCTGCCAGCCTCCTCCCGAGAACGAAAGATGCAACAAAGGGGATGCAGCAATTGATTCAACCACCATTTTTAACAACTATCAGCAGAAATCAAAGTTGATTCTTTCTATATGGAATTTCCCTACCCTTGTAGTCCAAGCCCTCAAGAAGGGTATCTTTCAAACTGGCCTAACTTCAATAAATGAAAGCAAAGCACAACGCCAACTGGGATTATTCTTTAACTATTGGTTCAACTTTCTGCAACAGGCTCCCAGGTGTCAAACTACCATAATATTCCCAGACCAATACATGATTAGAAAGATCTTTCTTTCAAGAAAGGGAACAGACAAGTTATTCTAATATTATTCCAAACCCACTAACATATATCACTTACAACCACACATTTCAAACACAAAAGCAATCGCAGCCCAAAACAAGAAATCAGAAAAACAAAACAAGAACAACTCCAGAGGATTTAATTGTCAATCAAAAATCATCAAAGCGCAATAACCCATGTATATATATGCAAAAAGGTCGAGTAGCTACAAATATAAACAAACTGAAGCGATAAATTTGATCCCAATTTAATAAACAACGAAATTTAGTGTCAAAAATTAACAGAAACTAAATCTTGAACAGTATGAGTATTATATAACGGATTACATATTCAAGGATTATAAGCAATTGGGAACCTGGAAGATGGTGCGTAAAGAAAAAGAGGCCTGGATTAAAGAGAAAGATGAACGATTTTATTGGAAGATGTATGCCTTTTTTTCTTTTATGTGGTTTACAGAAAAAGGAGGAAAAAAAAAAACAGAAATATCCCGTCAAAAGAAATAAAAGAAAAACAGAAGAGGAAAGTTTAAAAATATATATATATGAATGAGAATTGAGAAGCACAGACGCAGAGGTCGGCAAAGGCTATTTTCCACAGAATATTTGTGACGTGGACACTATTATTGACATCGTATGAATGTATACACAAAATTGGATTCTGAATATGTCGAAAGCAAATTTCAATATTTGTAAAGTTTAAAATTTTCCGATATGTAATTTCATGTAAACTAAGTGCGGTATCATTAACAGTGCTCTAAGAAAACAGTGCTCTCGTGACATGCACATGATATTGGATGAGTGATATTT